>CABHPH010131498.1:0-36730 GCA_902168325.1 Peromyscus nudipes
TTCCTTCCTTCCTTCCTTCCTTCCTTCCTTCCTTCCTTCCTTCCTTCATAACAAACACCTGCATAATTATGGTGCTCAGCCTTGGAGAACATGCTAGCAAGGAGGAGAGAATAAACACACAGATGCCATGGTACCCAGAGGGAAAGGGTTGCAGGATATGGCACTAGAGAACAAGAGAGAGAAAGAAGTGGGTACAACTGGGAGAAGGCCGAAAAGGCTCCACAGAGAACCTAATATTTGAGCTCTGACTTGAAAACTGCCCAAGAGTTCACCCAGTGGCAGAGCAAGGCCAAGCATTCCAAACAGCAGGAGCAGAAATCCACTTATTCCTTCCTTCCTCCCTTTCTTCCTCCCTTTCTTCCTCCTTCCCTCCTTCCCTCTCTCCTTCCCTCCCTCCCTCCCTCCCTCCCTTCCTTCCTCCCTCCCTCCCTTTCTTTCTTTTTCCTTGCAAAAAGAAAAATGGGGTGTTCATCCTACTCTTAAGCAAGTTGGCTCATCACAGCCCACGGTGTCTTCAGCACCATCCCCACCCTTCATGTTCCATGTAAACTACAAGCTTTTGATTTTTTCTTTTATTTATTTATATATTTTGGCTGTCAAGACTATTTCACAAGTGAGGTTGCCAACTTCTATTAGAAAGTGGAATGGTTGATCTTTATTGTTGACTGCATTTTGAATCATCTAGCAGATACACCTCTGGGCATGCCTGCGAGAACATTTCTGGAGGTTTTCCCGAGGAGGGAAGAACCACCCTGAATGTTGGCAGCACCATGGGCTAGGGTTCTAGACTTCATAAAAGGGACAAATTGAGCTGAGCACCAGCATTCACCTCTCTGTCCCCTGACTGAGGAGAAAACTGTGACTCACTTCTTCGCACCCTTGCCTCCACAGCTAGAGCCGCTCTCACCCCCCCCCCCCCCCCCCACCCCCGTGCCTTCCCAGCCATGGACCTCCAACTGTGCACCTGAACAAAGCCTCTCCCCTGAAGTTGCCTTGGTCAGACAGCTATTCTGTCACAGCAGTAAGAAAAGCAGCTAATGCAAGAGGTAAAGGATATTGCCATTTTTGTCACCTAGGGGCTATGTATCACTGTCTAGATGTCTGACTTTGTTAACCATTTGGACCATGATATTCCAATTCAAAGGTCTCAACTTGTTGAACTCATAATCCTTTCATATTTATTTCATCATGTATATTTCAGATACATAAATATATCATACTTATCTTAATTATTACTATTCAGGATCCCAAAGAACTTTATTTACATTGGTTTTATCTATTATTTACCATGTTTAATACTGAAACTGCAACATTTTAGAACTCATTAGTTTATTTTAAAATTGCTAGGTGTGGTGGTAAATGCCTTTAATCACAGAATGTAAGAGACAGAGGCAAGCAGATCTCTGTGAGCTCCGGGCCAGCCTGGACTACATAGAGAGTTCCAGTCCAGCCAGGGCTACATAGTAAAACCCCATCTGAAAAAAAAATGAATAATACTAAGGTCTGGAGGTGTATCTTGGTTGGTAGAGTGCTTGCCTAGGATGTACTAGGTCCTGATTTGATTCCTAGCACTGCATAAAACAGACTTTGTAGCTGGGTGGTGGTGGCACACACTTTCAATTCTAGCACTCGGGAGGCAGAAGCGAGTGGATCTCTATGATTTTGAGGCCAGCTTGGTCTATAAAGCAAGTTCCAGGACAGCCAGGACTGTTACACGGAGAAACCCTGTCTTGAAAAAAAAAAAAAAAAAAAAAACCAGATGTGGTGGTCCATATCTTTAATCTCAGCCTTCAGGGAAGATCAGCAATTCAAGGCCATCCTAGGATACATAGAGTACTTGAGGCCAGCTTAGGCTACATAAACCTTGTCTCAAACTAAATAACAAAAATATACATTAAACAAATAAGTATAGCATGAGTAAATAATATAGTTTATGATATTCCCCCAAACAAAACAAAAAAAATATAATGGAGAAAAATTGGGACTGTACATTTGTATAAGTCTCTTTAATTTGTGGCTTAGAAGATGGGTGGACTCTCCTGTCTTTTTTATTCAAGTTTATTGGATCCATTGCTTTATGTGAAGTGTTAATATTAATACCTAAGGAATATGCAAATTTATACATAGTTAGAAAAAAAGAAACATTTTTAAAACTTTTTTTGCATACCACACTGCTGGGGATGGGAGCATAGTCTTTTTTTATTTATTTTGTTTTTTGTTTTTAATTTTATATACATTGGTGTATGTCTGTGTGAGGGTGTCAGATCTTGGAGTTACAGACAGTTGTGAGCTGCCGTGTGGGTGCTGGGAATTGAACCCGGGTCCTTTGGAAGAACAGCCAGTGCTCTGAGGCATCTCTCCAGCTCTGGTCCTTTTTTTTTTAATGTGTGAAAGTTTTGCCTGCGAGAACATCTGTGCCCATACAGGACAGAAGAGGATCTCCTGGAACAGGGTTTATAGATGGTTGTGAGCTACCATGTGAGTGCTGAGAACTGAACCCAGGTTCTCTGCTAGAGCAAGGGCACTCCACCACTGAGCCCTCTCTCCAGCTGGGAGCCATGGTCTTGGGACTGCACATGCTCTTCTTTGCACCCAGAGCCCAGCTCAGGGGAAACATTTAAATAACCCCTACAGACTATTGTGGGCATTCTTTTCAGAAGGAAGTGAGAACATTTTAAAAGTTAATTGCATGTGGAACTTGAAACCTCACCGAGATACTTTTATATTGCTCCATTAAAATCTATCTTGTACTTTGAACAGATCTTTTTCCATCTACACTTTTGTAATATCATGCATGAGTCATTTCAAAAGCAATAGTTCAGGATCTCCCTATGTAGCCCTGGCTGTCCTGGAACTCTCTATATAAACCAGACTTGCTTGTCCTGGAACTCACAGAGATCCACCTGCCTCCGCCTCCCAAGTGCTGAGATTAAAGTCGTGTGCCACCACACACAACTACATCAATTCTGAAAAACCGCATTGTGAATATCATCACCCATCTCATCAGGAAAGTCTTTTAAAAATGAGAAGATATTAAAGTCACAGGAGTGGATATAAGCATTCTAAAATTGCATTTTTCTCTTGAAAGCTTGAATTTTCTCACTGGCAACAACTACTGTCAAATGATTTTCCTTGAAGTGACAGGCTCACTTAATTTTCAAGAAAATGCCTGCCAAATACTGGTGTCTGAATAATTAAGAGTTCGTCTGTCAGTGGTTCTTACAAGTAAAAATCATGCTTTACAAGAAGAGGCTGGGGACTGGAGAGATGGCTCAGTGGTCAAGAGGACCCAGGTTCGATTCCCAGCACCTACATGGTGGCTCACAGTCATCTCTAACTCCAATTTCAGAACATCTGAAGTTCTCTTCTGGTCTCTGAGGGCACCAGACATAGACATACATGTAGGCAAAACACCTATTCACATAAAAAATGAATTAATGAAATTTTAAAAAAGAAAGAAAGGAAAGAGATTGGTTTGGCTCTCAGCTTTGATGACTTCGCCATTGCGTCTCCTGCAAAGAGAGTCTCCATACCTCAGAGTCTCTATTTCCTGTTTCATTATATCAAAGCTGTGTGCTGAAGGGTTTGGAGAAATACATCATAGATCTGGGGAGATGGTTCAGTGGTAAAGTGTGAGGATCGGAGTTTGGATCCCTAGAACCCACATGGTAGCTGGACAGGCATGGTAGCACCGGGGAGGCAGAGACAGAAAGTGGCCCAGGGCCAGCTGACTAGTTAGACTAGCCAGAATGGGCAGGCTCCAAGTTCATGGGAAACACTGCCTCAGTTAATAAAATTGAAAAAGACACCCGACATCAAGTTAGGGCCTCTAGACACATGTGCACATACATGCAAACACACAAAACCCCATGCATGTTTGGACATGTACATACAAACACACATACACCAAGAAAATATCATTCATCCTGGTAGTGCCTATTCATAGGATCAAAGAGTTTGATTTTATATTTTTCTCCCCTATGTTAAATATCTTCACACAATTATAAGCTTTATAATTGTGTACATAAATTGTGGATATAATTATAAACTTTATATCCACATTTGAATTAACACATGCTACACAACCTATTTATATTACCAGAAAAAACAAAAATGGATTTTTTTGGCATTTTTTTATAGTCACAGTATGTCTCATTAGAAACTATGAATCAAATAGCTATCTTTTAAAGTTCAGTTGAGGGACTGAAAAGCTGGCTCAGTAGTTAAGAACACTGGCTGCTCTTCCAGAGGACCTAAATTCGATTTTCAGCACATGTATGGTAGCTCACAACCATCTGTAACTCTAGATCCATGGGATCTGACACCCTCTTCTGGTCTCCCCAGGGGACCAGGCACAGATACCAGGCATGGGAACCAGACATGCACATGATACAAATATACATGCAGGCAAAACACCCATACACATAAAATATAAAATAATTTTTAAAAGATAAAAAGTTTATCTGAAGTAATTTCTATTTGACTAAGGCAACAACTCATTGCAAAAACCCATTTGTTTCATTCTGCTTTTGATTTTTTTTCAAGACAGAGTTTCTCTGTGTGTAGCCCTGGCTGCCCTGGAACTCATTCTGTAGACCAGGCTGGCCTCAAACTCACAAAGATCCACCTGCCTCCCGAGTGCTGGGATTAAAGGCGTGCGCCACCACCGCCCGGCCTGCTTTTGATTTTTAAAATTTGTTATTACATTCATCTATCGGTGTGTGTGTGTGTGTGTGTGTGTGCGCGCGCGCGCGCGCGTGCACCTGCATGGGTTTTATGGACTACATGTGGTAGTCAGATTACAACGTGGGGAAATCAGTTCTCTCCTTCTACTACATAGTTTCAAAC
Organism: Peromyscus nudipes; assembly: GCA_902168325.1. Taxonomy (NCBI): domain Eukaryota; kingdom Metazoa; phylum Chordata; class Mammalia; order Rodentia; family Cricetidae; genus Peromyscus; species Peromyscus nudipes. The sequence continues at coordinate 4,849 of CABHPH010131498.1, forward strand.
TCAGACTCAAACTCCTGTTAGCAGGCTTGGCAGTAAGAACCTTCGTTTCCTGAGCCATTTCACCAGTGCCCTGCCTTTGACTTTTAAATGTTCTGCTTTAACAGTTCTCTAGTTCTTGCTTCATTTTATTTTCCCTTTTTTGGACTATTTCATACATGTGATTAATATATATTTGGTTAAGTTCACCCCATTACCCTCTCTTGGCCCTTGCTCCATGCAGCTGAAACCCTTCTTTGAAACTAGTCCCTTTCTGCTTCTCTGGCTTCCAGTTTTTGTGCGTGACCCAGAGTTTATTTAGAATTGCTTGCACAAGCATGGGTAGGAAGTTATTTATCAGCACTTGAGCCACTTACCAGTGGCCACTCCATTGAAGAAAATGCTTCCTTCTCCCCTAGGAACCATTAACTGTCAATAATTTCTCTGGGGGGAATGTGGCCTCATGAGCCCCTCCGCCATCCATGATGTACCGTACCGTTGGTGAGCTTAGTCTTATACAGGTTTTTTTTTAATTAAACATTTTCTGAAATGAACCATATTTACATCATTTTCTCCTTTCCTCCCCCCAACTCCTCCCATGTAACCCTCCCCCACTACCCCCTCTCAAATTCATGGTCTCTGACCTCATTTTCTTTAATACACACACACACACACACACACACACACATTTGCTTAGTCCATATAACGTTACTTATATGTGTATGATTTCAGGGCTGGCCACCTGCTATATGGGGAATTATTTTCTCCAGCTCTCAGCATTCCTCAGTTGCATATAACTTTGTGTAGGATTGGTACTTTCTGATATTTCATTCATGTTAACATATCTGTCGGTGTTGTCCTTGTTCAGGTCTTGTTTATGCAGCCATGTTGTTGAGACTGCATGAGTGTGGCTTCCCTGGCATTTCTAGGAGACAGTCTCACAACAGACAACTTGTTCCTCTGGCTCTTGATAATCTGCCCCCTCAGTGGTTGGGGAGGTTCCCTGAGCCTTAGATTGTAGGAGTGATAAACAGTTTTTAAAAGTTGTTGCTAAGTCAACAAGAGTTAGCAGTGAGTTCAATATTGCCTGCATTATTCTTTTTCTTTAAAATTAGGAACCAGATGACCAAGATGCCCCAGATGAGCATGAATCACCTCCACCAGAAGATGCTCTTTCATACTCCAGTCTTCCTGGATCCCAGTCGTTTTGTAGATCTATCAGTTCTGCATTTTGATTGGTTGTGGTTTTTCTGTAATGGTCTCTGTCTGTTGCAAAGAGACGTTTCTTTGATGAGGGGTGATAGCTACACTTCTCTGTAGGTATAAAGATAAATATTCACACTGCAGTTAGGAATGATGCTGGATTAGTAGTGACAGTTGTAGGTTCTCCTTCAAGATCATGGCCTCACTAGCTCTGATAGTTGGCTAGGTATCCAGTGCCAGGCATGATTTCCGTTGTTGAGTGGACCTTAAATCCAATTAGAGCCGGGCGGTGGTGGAGCACGCCTTTAATCCCAGCACTTGGGAGGCAGAGGCAGGCAGATCTCTGTGAGTTCAAGGCTAGCCTGGTCTACAGAGCGAGATCCAGGAAAGGCGCAAAGCTACACGGAGAAACCCTGTCTCGAAAAACCAAACCAAACCAAAACAAAACAAAACCAAACCAAAACAAAACAAAACAAAACAAAACAAAACAAAACAATCCAATTAGAGAGCTATTGGTTGTGCTGAGGCTATGAGTGACAGACGCTGTTGCACCTTTAGAGTTAGTGTTGGCCATTGTAGTTCATGTGTCGCAGCTGACTAGGACTGTTGGTTGCTTCCCTCCCTTGGAAGCTTGCATGGCACCTTTTGTTTCCACAAAGGCTAGTCCTCAGGGAGGAGGCACTCAGGTCAGGTCCAGCTCAGGTCCTCTGGGTCCTTCAAGGTCTGGGAGGCAATGAAGGGCAACAGTAATAGCTTATAATGATTGGAGTTCCTTGGACTCCCTTGACCAACAACTCATAAGGGCTTCTCATGCCTGGTGCTGGGGTTTTTGTTAGATAGTCTATGGCTATTGGGAGGAGGGAGCATTACCAACCCAGGTGGGAAATTTTCATTTAAACTATGTGCATATGTAATTTTAGGTACTTATATAATAATATGACTCCTTATGACTTCTTCAGACATCCTTACTGTTATTTTTACCCTTCTCCCTTCCCTCCTTCTCCTCTGTTGACCTTCAAACAATTCTCCTGCAATACTCCCCACTCCCAATTAAGTCCCCCCCCACCATTTTTCCCATTTCCCCCTTCAAATTACTTTTGCCTTGCTGGCCTCGCTATTCCCACTGACCTATAGCCCAAGCCCTTGTTGTTGGTGATGGGCTTTTTGGGGAGGAGCAACAAGGTCTCACTGTATAGCCTAGGATAACCTTGAATCCACAGATCCTCTGCCTCCACCTCCTTAATGCTGGGATTAAAATGTGCTACCATGTTTGACTTATGTGTTCTCCCTTCCTTAACTAAACTAGGAAATTCCATCCTTTTATTCGTCTGCCTTGCTTTTTTTGGTATATGCTTAACATTCTAGCCCAGAGAATATTTCACAGTGATGCACAGAAATATTCTCTATCCTCCTTTATACTTAAATGGTACCCCATTGAATAGAATTTGTTCAACTAAGCCCACAATAGGGAAGGAGGTTATTTCCAGTCTTTTGGTTTTATGCTGAATGCTGTAATATGTAGATTTGTGTTTTCATAATGCACCCTTGGAATAAATTCCTAAGAGAAAGAAATACCAACAGAAAAAGCCATGAAACTTTTCAAGTCTTCTAACCTGGTAGGAGAGAGGTCTCCATGAAGCCTAAATTTGCATTTCTCTTACTGTGAATAAGACTGAAGACTTTCTACATGGCTTGGAGCCTTTGCATTTCTTTCACTTCAACTTAATTCTCCTATTACTAGATCATTTCCTAGGATTATTAGTCTTCTCAATCTTTAAAAGTTTCTCATATACTGGGGATAGTAACCCTTCATGAAACAAGCTGGAACTATTTTTCCCATTTTGTTATTTCTTTTGATCCTATTGCAGGCATTTCTGCATGCAACGGGTTATTTGAGTGCAGCCACGTTTATCAAATATTTTTCCTTATTGCTTTTGCACTTTGAGTCCGGGCTGTAAACATTTGATCCTGCCCCAGGTTATAGGGCAGGCACCCTCACCATCCATATGTGGCCCTCAGATGAACAGCAAGGTATCCATCACCTCTAGTCTATTATAAATGTGGAGTGTCAAGCTCCACCTGGGTCCACTGCAGTAGTGTCTGCATTTTAAGGAGAACACACAGATGCTTAATTTTCACCTCAAAACTGCTCTGGGGATGTAACTCAGTACTAGTGAGTCATTGGTCACTGGTATTGGAAGAAAAAAAAAAACAAGGAAGAACTGAGATCAAGTGTTGGGTGTGGTGTGGCCCACACCTGTAATCCCAGCACTTGGGAGGCAGAGGCAGGTGAATCTGTGGATTCAAGGTTATCTTAAGGTATATAGTGAGACCTTGTCTCCGAGGAAAAACAAAAACAAGGGCTTGGGATATATGTCAGTGGCAGAGCTCAATAGCCTGGGCTCCACCTCCAACTACTGGTAAAAAAAAAAAAAAAAATAAGGTCAACCTGCATATAACATATGAAGGAAGACTGTCTAGATTATTAGTATTATTAAATACAGATGTGGAACATTCTATTGAGAAGACCTTTAACAGTATATCTTGTGCGGTCCTGGGATTACATGACTGATATAGTAAACCATCCATTTTCAGAAACATCTGGGGGGCCAACCATTCATGAAAAATGGGCTCTGGTTATTTTCCAAATGAATAAATAGCACTCTCTGCTGCTGTGAAGCTTTTTGACAGTCTCGTGACCATGGGCTTTGCAAAAGGGGAAAAAAAGCATCCTCTTTTAAGCTCGCTGTAGTGCACAAGCAAATTCTGTTTCTTTCCTACAAGCTGCAAAGACAGGCATGTGACCTCTGCTAAATAAATGGGTGGGTAAAAAATGGCACAGAAAGATTCTTGTCATGCCTTTTCTTCAAGTACCGTATAGCTGTTTGTCAGTAATGTTCATTTCTGCCAGAATGTGTTTGTTACTCCATCTCCTTTGCTGATAGGGTCCATAGAGCTTAATACCAAGGAGCACACTGGAGGATTAACCCTTAACTCAGCTGCTTCCATCTACATTTTGCATTTTGCATTGTCTTGGAATGTGAAAAGGTTCTGCAAGAATGATTAAAGCAGGAATCAGCTCTGATAATAGGGTATTGAGATTCATTTTGAATACACAGGCAAGGACTGAAGAGCCACTCCGAGTTCCAAACACTATTAGGAAAACAGCTGCTGTGAAGTACAGAACTGAGCCTGCGGACATGTGAAACATGCCGGCACACTCTGATAGATGATTTCTTGCTCCTGCTGACTTTGGACTTTTCTAGCATTTCTAAGACTACAGTCTTCAAATTCAACATGTCATTTTAATCCTAGATTTCTGATTTGGAGAAAGGTACGTTTAAATACATGTAGGGGGCCCATGAAATGGCTCAGTGGGTAAAGTGCTTGCTGCCAAACCTAACCACCTGAGTTTGATCCCCAAAACCCACATGGTTAAAAAAATAGACTCCAGTCCCACAAGTTGTCCTATGACCTCCACACACATGCTGTGACACTTATGTGCCCCACCCCATATATATACACACACTAATAAAAAATAAGATTTAAAATTTTTATTGTGTTGTTTTAAAGTATGTGTGTGTGCGTGCATGTGTGTATGTGCATGTGAAGTGTGCCTTGGAAGCCAAAGGCAACAAATTCCCACGGGAGCTAGAGTTACAGGCTGTTATGAGCATCCCAACCTATATGCTAAGAATTGAACTCAGGTCCTCTGCAAGATCAGTATGTACTCTTAAATGATGAGCCATCTGTCCATCCCCTAAGGAAGCTGTTTTAAAACATAAAAGAAAATACATGCAGGGGTTATGGATGTAGTAGTCTAGTGGTTAAGCACGTGTTAACAGCACAAGGTCCTGAACTCAATCCCCAGCACCCTCCCCCCAAGAAAACAAGTCAGTCTATCATCAATACAAATATGCGTGGGAAAGCACTTCACAGGCTATAAAACAGAGTATTTATTTTGGACATCATCATGGGGTTAGAGATCACATTTCAGCTTTATAGGATACTGGAAGTATATTCTAGGAAATATAATATTCCAAACTATAAAGGTTGTTTAATGAGCTTCCATAAATAAAGTTAACAGCTTCATACAACTTCAGGAGAGATGTGATCTAGCTGCCCAGCTTCAGCTGACTTGGTAACCTATGCTGGCAGAAAACATTTCCATGAGCTGATTTCCTGTTGGCACAGTGTCAACCTTCTGGCACACACAAAATATAGAGTGAAAATATTCATTTGTTAGTCTCAAACTTTGCCTGTGGGAGTGTAAATTGGTCAACTCCAGAGGTTAATTTTATAAACGTTATCAAAACTATGGGGCTGGGGAGATGGCTCGGTGTGTATGAGCTCTTGCTGTACATGAGGACCTGAGTTCAGACCCCCAGCATGTGTAAAAGCCAGGCAGAGTCAAAGGAAACAGTGATTCCGGCACTGGAAGGAGAGATTGGAGATAAGTGGAGCACTGGGCAAGCTGGCCACCAACCTAGCTGAAAAACGTTGAGTTCCAGGTTCAGTGAGGGACCCTGTTCAAGGAAATAAGGCAGGAAGAGAGAGGAGGACATCAATGTCCTCTTCCGGCCTCTGTGCATGTGTACACCTGTGCATACGGGAGTCCACACACACATATACTACACAACCCCCAAATTACCAAACTCATAAACACACAAACCTTCCCACCAATTCTACCCAATTACCTTAGAGAAATATTGCAAAATTGTATGTATATACAAGAAAACACTGAGCACTGAAGACTGGAAATGGGCTGAATGTCCTTTAGTGGGAGGCCAGTTACCTAAGTTATGGTCCAGTCATGAAGTAATCATAATTGCAAGGGGGGAACACCTGTATAACAGCATGGAAATACATCCAACATAAATTATCAACAAGAAAAAGCAATATTGTATACTGACATTTATTTACTTGTTTGTTTTTGTTTTGAGAGAGGGTTTCATGTAGCCTTGAACTCACTTTGTAGCCAAGGATGACCATGAACTTTTTTTTACCTATGTGTATACTTGCATGTGTATATGCATGTTCACACGTGTGTGTGTGTGTGTGTGTGTGTGTGTGTGTGTGTGTACATATGTGTATGTGCATGTGTTCATGAGGAAGCCAGAGTCTGATAGCTGATCTCCATTTTATTTACTGAAGCAGGCTCTTGCTATGCTCAAAGCTCAAGGCTTCAGCTGGCCCTGGAGACTTGGGAGCTATCTTCTGCTCTCTTAAGGAGAAATCCCAACATTTTGTTCCCATGTTTCATCTCCTGCATGCTGACCATTTTATTTGTTTTGCCCCACCAGACTCCTTAGTACTGTTGCTATGCTGACTTCCATATGGAGTCATACCTGCTGGAATGAAGTCAGCCTAGAGCTAGAGGACAAGGTGCAAAGGGCAGCTCAGGCCTTTTCAGTCTATCCATTCCATTGCTTAAAACCAGACAGAGGCCAACGAAAGCCTACTGTTAAAAGGCTTTATCTCAGGGCTGGGGATGTAGCTCAGCAGGACAATGCTTGCTTCCCATGCACAGGAGCCAAGATTTGATCCCCGCCACATCAAAGAAAAACAGAAAAATAATGGGCATCGCTTTTTTTTTTCTTTTTTCTATTACGTGCATTAGTGTTTTTGCCTGCATGTATGTCTGTGTGAGGGTGTCAGATTCTGGGAATCAAACCTGGGTCCTCTGGAAAAACAGCCGGTGCTCTCAACCGCTGAGCCATCTCAGCAGATGGGGCTCTCTTATTGGAGGGCCTGCCTCCTCTGAACTTTAGTCTGCTTGAACTTTTGTTCAAATATTTATAGTCTGTTAATTGTTACTTATGGGCTTCACAGACATTTAAGGGAGGCTTAACATTTTAACTTTTTGATGTTTTGTTTTGCTTTATGTTTTGAAAGCAGTTTCATGTAGCTCAGGCTGGCCCCCCATTATGTAGCCAAGGATGTCCTGGAATTCTTGAATCCTCTTCCTTGAATTTGTCTAAGAAATGCACTACCATGCCTGGCTTAAGATTTCAACTTTTCATCAGGCAGTGGTGGTGCATGCCTTTAATCCCAGCACTCAGGAGGCAGAGGTAGGCAGATCTCTGTGAGTTCTAGGCCAGCCTGGTCTACAGAGTGAGTTCCAGGGCAGCCAGAGCTACACAGAGAAACCCTGTCTCAAAAAAAAAAAAACAAAAATAAATAAATAAATAAAAAGATTCAACTTTACCCCCTAGACATGGCAGGGAAAATGTACCCATGAACCCTCAAACATATGGTTGCTTAAACAAGACCAGAATAATGACAATGCCAGTTAATGAGCCAATGTGAAGAGAATAAATTGCATATGGTCCCACCCCTAGATGTAGAACTACAGATAGTCAATGGCTGCTGAGAAGGAGAAACAGCTTTTTTTTTTCAACTCTGTTCCTAGTTGGATGCAGGCATTATGATATAAAACCTAAAGGAAGTGTAAGCATCGAAAGGAAACAAAAAATTGGGCATGGTGACATGCATCTGTAATCTCAGTGCTGGGGAGGTAGAAACAGATGAGGAGTCAGGAACTCAGTGGCCAGCCTGCCTAACCAATTGGTGAGCTCCAGTTTCAATGAAAGTGAGGCCTTGCCTCAAAACAGTAAGGTGGGGGGCAATAGAGGAAGACACCTAAAATTGACCTCTGGCCTCCACATGTGTACACATGTACCCAGATACACATGTCCTCTCTCTCTCTCTCTCTCTCTCTCTCTCTCTCTCTCTCTCACACACACACACACACACACACACACACATACACACACACACACAACACACACACACACACACACAACACACACACACACACACAGGGAATTGATTAGAATGGCTTACAGGCTGCTGTGGTTCCGCTAATCCAACAATGGCTGTCCATCAATGGAAGGCCCTAGAATCCAGTAGTTATTCAATACACGAGGCTGGATGTCTCAGCTGGTCTTCAGTATGTGCCAGAATCCTGAAAAAAGTATACTCTAATGACAGGGAAGGAATGGACTTGCCCATAAGAGCGAGGGCAAGCAGGCAGAGAGCAAGCTTCCTTTATCCATGTCCTTATACAGGCTGCCAGCAGAACATGTGGCCCAGATTAGAGGTGATCTCTCCACCTCAAAAGATCTGGATTAAAACTGGGTCTTCACACTCAAAATGATTTAATTAAGAAAAAACCCCCTAGAGGGACATGGTGTCGCACACCTTTAATTCCAGCACTCGGGAGGCAGAGGCAGGTGGATCTCTGTGAGTTCGAGGCCAGCCTGGTCTACAGAGTGAATTCCAGGACAGCCAGGTTTGTTACACAGAGAAACCCTGTCTCGAGAAACAAAAAAAAAAGGAAGAATGAAAGAAAGAAAGAAAGAAAGAAAGAAAGAAAGAAAGAAAGAAAGAAAGAAAGAAAGAAAGAAAGAAAGAAGGGAAAGAAAAAATCCCTCACAGGCATACCCAGCTATTTGGGTTTGAGTTAATTCCAGATGTAGTCAAGTTGGCCACCAAGAACAGCCATCACAGTTGCCACAGACTAGGAACTATGAAGAGCAATAATAACAGAGAAAGGATGGCCCATAGGCACAAGGGTGCATGTAGTTGGTGAGGAAGAGAAGATTTTGAATGTTGCTAACACAATGAAACACTAAATGTCTGATCACTGTACACTGACTGTGTATTACTGAAACACCATATTGTTCCTCAGTAAGAGCATACAGTTATTATGTATCTATGAAGAATTAAAAACACGAGGCCAGGGGTGTGGCTGGGTCGTAGAACACTTGGCCCAGCGAGTGCAACAAGGCCCCGGGTTTGATTACCAGCACCTCAAAATAATTAATTAAAATTAAAACTTACATACCCATATATGTTTTAAAAGTGAATATCCAAGCCAGTTGGGAGGCAGAGACAGGAGGATCTCTGTGAGTTAGAAGCCAGCCTGGTCTACAAAACAAGTTCTGGTACAGCCAGGGCTACCCAAAGAAACCCTGTCTGGAAAAACAAACAAACAAAATGTGACTATTCAAAAGAAAGAGGGAGGAAGAAAAGGAGGGAAGGAAGAAGAAAGTATGTCAGCTATACTCACCTTGTTATAGTTATATTTCTTTCTAGTTAGGTTTCTGTTGCTGTAGTAAAACACCAAACAAACCAAACTTGGGAGAAGAAAGGATTTGTTTGGCTTTTTTTTTTTTTTTTTTTTTTTTTTTTTTTTTGATTCAAGGAGGCAGTTTTATTTTACGATGAATGGCACCTGTATGCAGAGTACCTATACCTTTGATCTGGAAGCAGACAGATAAGTGATTAAGTGTCGTAAGGAAGTGACTTCAAATCCTGTCAGCATCTGTTGGCCATGGCCCCACCTGTCCTCCGCTGACCAGATGTGGCTGGACATGTGCCTGCAGGTTCTGTGACTAGGAGCAGGTCCACTTGGCTCTGTCCCATTCAGGGACTGATGAGAACTACAAAACTCTTGGATTCTTTGAATTATTCTGTAGGCTGCTGTGGCTAGTGAATCTGGGGTTTCAACAAAGAAAGACTGCCCTTTGTCACAGCTCTTACCCATGAGTGGATCCAGCAGCACTTTGCCCAGAAGAGGGATCTTCAGGTCCTGGCACATGGCCTCTGCACCCCCCAGTTGTGGGAGGGAAGATCTGAGACTCTTTCTTGCACTTGGGGCATGAAAGCCGCTCATGTTCTCCACCACACCAATAATGTGGCAGAAGCTTATCTCTTTCCGGACATCCTGGAGGGCCACCTCCTGAGGGTTGGTGAGGATCACTGCCCCATCAATGTGTACTGCAGCCAGATACTGGACGACAGAGGGGTGTTCATCGGAGGTGCCAGTTGGAGTGTCTACAATGAGTTAGTCGACATCTCCCCAGTCTACATCACGGAGGAACTGCTTGATCATGCCATTTTCCTTTGGTCCCCTCCAGATGACAGCATCATCAGGGCTGCTGAGCAGGAAACCCACAGACATTACCTCCAGGTTGTCCTCCACGTACACTGGAGACCAGCCGGGGCCACTCTAGTGAACCTGATCTCCTTTGAAGCCCATGATCTTGGGAATTGATGGCCCACAGATATCGATGTCCAGAAGAGCGACCTGCATGTCTCCATCTTCTGCCAGGCTGTGGGCGAGGTGGGCACTGAACATGCTTTTCCCAACGCCACCTTTCCCAGACAGCACCAAGATTCTATGTTTCACTGTCTTTATCTTCTCCTTGATTTCCTCCACGGCCGGGCGCAGTGCAGTGCCAGCGCCCTATGCGCACAGCCTCTGGTTGGGGGCATCCCTGGCATGAGGCTCCTCGGCCCACCTGGGCACTGCCCTAGGCAGCTGTGGGACGCCTCCTCCATGCTGCCACTCTTGCTGGGGCTCTTGTCTGGCTTTTAAGTCTCCATCACAGTCCATCATTGTTGGAAGTCAGGGCAGGAACTCAAGGCAGGGCAGGAACTGAATCAGAGGCCATGGAGTCATGCTGCTTACTGGCTTGCTCCCACGGCTTGTTTAGTCTGCTTTCTTTTTTTTTGTTGTTGTTGTTGTTTGTTTTTTGAGACAGGGTTTCTCTGTGTAGCTTTGAGCCTTTCCTGGAACTCACTCTGTAGCCCAGGCTGGCCTCGAACTCACAGAGATCCCCCTGCCTCTGCCTCGGGAGTGCTGGGATTAAAGGCATGCACCACCACTGCCCGGCTCTAGTCTGCTTTCTTATAGAACCCTGAACCACCTGCCCAGGGATGACACTGCCCTTAGTGAGCTGGGCCTTCCCATACTAGTCATTAATCAAGAAAATGCCTGCACCACCACCACCCCCAGACTTGTGCACAGGCCAATCTGATGGAGACATTTTTCTCAATTGGAATTCCCTCTTCCCAGATCACTCTAGCTTGGGTCAAGTTGACAGACAAACAAACAAAAAATACAAAAACAAAAAACACCACAAAAACACATCAACCAAACAAGAAAGCCAGCATACACTTTCTTAAGAGATTAGCAGGTTGCCAGGTGGTGGTGGAAACCCCAGCACTCAGGAAGCAGAGGCAGGCAGATCTCTGTGAGTTCAAGACAGCCTGATCTACAGACTGAGTTCCAGGACAGCCAGGGCTACACAGAAAAACCCTCTCTCAAAAAACCAAAGAGAGAGAGAGAGAGGGGGAGAGAGAGAGAGAGAGAGAGAGAGAGAGAGAGAGAGAGAGAGAGAGAGAGAGAGATTGATTGATTAGCAGGTCATGGAAGGCATGACAGTGGCTGAGACCAGTGGTTCTCAAGCTTGCTTCAAAACAAGGTAGAGAGCAACAACAGGGGAAGATGCCTGGCACACATTGGCATACACCCATATACCACACACACTCAAACTCGAGTGCTGTTCAGGAAACTGTTGGAGAATATTATCTTAAGGTGTATTACTTTTGTTCATGTTGCACTTGTTTAACTCTGTGAAGCTGTGTTACTGTGTCTGTCTAAAACACCTGATGGTCTAATAAAGAGCAGAACAGCCAATAGCAAGGCAGGAGAAAGGATAGGCGGGGCTGGCAGGCAGAGAGAATAAATAGAAGGAAAAATCTGAGAGTAAAAAAGAGGTAGCCAGAGAAGGAGGAGGACTCCAGGGGCCAGCTAGTCAGCTACACAGCAAGTCATGGAGTAAGAGTAAGATTTACAGAAGTAAGAGAATGGGAAAAGCCCAGAGGCAAAAGGTAGATGGGATAAGTTAAGAAAAGCTTGCAAAAAACAAGCCAAACTAAAGTCGGGTATTCATAATTAAGAATAAGATTCCGTGTATGATTTGTTTGGGAGCTGGGTGGTGGGCCCCCAAAAGGATCAAAAACAAACAACAACAGGAGACAGGGTTTGTGAAAGCCCAGCATGTGTGGCCAGGCCCCAGAAGGTCTAATTTTGGTAGCTGGAATCAAGAATATACACTTTTGAAAAATTCCTAGGCCCCAGAGCTAGATCCAGTTGTAGAGGTTAAGATGAGTTAGGTGGATTATGAAGCTTGCCCAAAATCACATAGTTAATGAGTGTCAGGAACACAGTTTTGAACCCAGAACTTGGACTCTAGACCCATCACAACGTCATTATACTCTTTTTGATAAAAGTAGACAATCAAATTATAAACTTAAAATCTATGATTATTTCAGAATAATCATTGTGAGTGAGCATGGTTAAATATTTTTAGTAACATCTATTTTTTCCCAGCAACCCAAGAGTCTTGAAGGTCTAATGTTATGATCCATTAAATGATTCCTTAAATAGTTTCAAATTATTTTCAATCTCCTATATAATACATTTATTTATCATCTGACTGGTAATCAAAACTTGTAATTGTCAAAAATATAAATAATACACTGAGGGAAAGCTTCTATTCCACACAGTAAAATGCCAAATAATTAGCCGGGCGGTAGTGGCGCACGCCTTTAATCCCAGCACTCGGGAGGCAGAGGCAGGCGGATCTCTGTGAGTTCGAGGCCAACCTGGTCTACCAAGTGAGTTCCAGGAGAGGCGCAAAGCTACACAGAGAAACCCTGTCTCGAAAAACCAAAAAAAAAAAATGCCAAATAATTTTAAACCATATAGCTGAATTTTTAATAGTTAATGCAAAATCCTCATTTCATTGGCAACAATCTGTTAAAAATGTTCCATGGTACCTTGCAACAGTTTTCATAGAGGAGTCTTTATGCATTTGCAAAACTGGAAGTGAGAAATGCAGATAAGGCAGCAACAGTCTTCACTCATACAACTATATCTTGCCAGCAACCCACTCCCATAATTACATGATTAAGAATAGTGAAATATAATTTCTTCCTTGAGAAATGTGTCAAAAGTTATGGTGTTATCATACAGGTAAAGCAAAAGTCTCTAAAGTATCACTAAATTTACCAACAGATAAAGGAGTCATTCATGTACCCAAGATGGAAAAATAATCATCTTTTATGTTTTAACTCAATCCTTTATCTATTAGTATATGTTTTATAATGTGCAATTCCAGATGCCTTCCTCATACTTGCACTAAGGATTGGCCAATCATTAATTTGCCTCTGGCACAATGCTTTGTCTTTACTTCATCAACAAAGGCTTCAGAGTTATTTAGACTGACAGGCAAGTTTAGAGAACTTCTTGAAACCACACTCATGAGTTGTAGGTAAGCTCTCTCCACACACAAGCTCCATTCTGTGACAACAACCTGGGCAGCTGTTACATGTATAACAAGTGTGATCTTTGGTGAAATGGATGTTATGAGTAATTCTAGTTTTGCCCAGAATGTGACCAAACGGGATACCAGTTACGTGTTTGTATTTTTTTTTCATTGCCCTATGGAACTTTGCCACTAGTACTTAGAACAGGAGAGCAAAATGGCATTCCAAAACAAACAGTGAGTTTACTAGATTATGGGTATATCATTAAATAGATAGATAGTATAGAACATTGACAGACTGTCACCCCCACTGTGGTTCAGGGCAATGACCTATGAAAGAAAATCTGTGGGTTAATATAATAAGATGATAGGAAGATTCTATGAGTTCCAGAAATTTCCCTTGGCCTTCACATCCACAGGGCACAACTAACTCATCAAGCAAAGAACATCCATTATAAATATTCTCAATGAATTAAAAAAGAGGAAGTATAGTAAAAGAATATGAACACATTCAAAAAAGAATAGTTGCTATGCAAAAATAACCAATTGGAAATTCTAAGTAGGAAAACTATAATGCCTGAATTTGCAATATCTCTGCATGAGATTAAGAGCAAATACCTGGCTCCTAATTTGCTATTAATCTCATTTGGTTGTTTTTGCAATAGCATCCCTTCCTGTTTTTGAGACAGGGTCTCTCACTACACCTGGAGTTCATCAGTTTGGCTACAATGGCTAGCCAACAAGCTCCAGCGATCCTCTGGTCTCTACCTTCCCAGCACTGGGGTTACAGACACAGGCCACCATGCCTAGCTTTTACATGGATGCTGGGGATCCATCTCAGGTTCTCATACTTGCATGGCAAGCATGTTACTGATGGAGCCCCCTCCCCAGCCCACACCACCAGAGATCTTAAACAGAAAGGATCTCAAATAAAGCACGGTGAGGGAAAAGCCTACAAAACAATACACAGATCCTCAATGACAGTATCAAGAAGTTTGTGTATGTGCAATTAGAATCCCAAGAGAGAAGAAAAGCTGGGCACACAAAAATATTTGAAGAAAGCTGGGTGGTGGTAGCACATGCCTTTAATCCCTGCATTTGAGAGTCTCACTGAGTTTCAGGCCAGCCTGGTCTACAACATGAGTTCCAGGACAGCTAGGGCTGTTACACAGAGAAACCTTGTCTTGAAAAACCGAAAACCAAAAAAATAAAATAAAATAAAATAAAATAAAATAAAATAAAATAAATAGCCCAAAATATTCTGTAAGGTTCAGAAAACGATCTATGATATCTACTTCTGGTTTTTTGTTTGTTTTAGTTTTTTGTTTGTTTTGGTTTTCTGAGATAGGGTTTCTCTGTGTAACAGTCCTGGCTGTCCTGGAACTAGCTCTGTAGATCAGGCTGGCCTCAAACTCAGAGATCCGCCTGCCTCTGCCTCCTGAGTGCTGGGATTAAAGGTGTGCACTACCACTTCCCAGTGCTACTTTAAATGTATGAGTTCATTAAGTATATAGCAAGCCAAAGTAAAAGAATTAATAGCAAGTGATAGACAGATGTATTGATAGATGCAGAATATTGTCAACCCAGGTACTCAAAACACTCACCAGTCAGCTAGAGTTTCAGACAAGAGAGATTCCTGGGCAGAGCAGAGTGCCCCCCTTGAATGAGGCTTCCAAATGAGAACTAAAAACAACATAGAGATAACCTCAGCAAATCAGATGCTCACAACATCTAGCATAAACCAATTGAGCTTTCCCTCCATGGATGTGCTTCCCACATCTGAGCTCTGGCCTCTCTTGCCCACTGCAGGCAATTTTATACCATAAACAACAGTGACTTCTGTAGGAAATGTAGCTGTTCTCAAGGTCCTGCTGTTTTTACTCCTGGGCTGTTTTGCTATTCTCTTCTCTCCCTGTCACATGGTTAGGGCGGACAGCCTGTGCTCAGACAATTCGCTTTGGAGGACACTGAGATAAACATGCTTGGGTCTGAAATGAGGGTTGGGGGGCTGCTTCTAGAGCCAGCTTCTCAGTGAGCACAAGCAGCACATGAAGATTTACCAATATAATGTACATTACACAAACTTTCCAAATTTGATTTTAAAAATCCCATAAAGCCACCCATCTAAACTGCACGATGAATAACAACATAAAACACAAAACCACATCAAGACACATCCAGTGCTGAAAGCCATTGATAAAAGGAAATCTGAAAAGGCACATGGAAAGAAAGGTACATTACATACAAGTGACCAAAGCCAAGAGTCACTGTAGACTTCTCTAGCCATGAAAGGCATTAAAAGAAGCCCTTTAATGAATGAGCTGAAAGAGAGTAAAATGTGTCTTCTTGGAATTCTCTCCTCGGAAAACATAGCCTTCAAAAACACAGGAGTGTTGGACTGGGGATGTTGCTCAGTGGGTAAAGTGCTTGCTGCACAAACAGAAAGGCCTAAGTTCAGATCCCTAACCCCACGTGAGAACCTGCAAAGCTGGACCTAACCAGTTTGCAATCTCAGGGATAAGGGGTGGAGACAGACAAATCCAGAAGGCTCACTGGACAGCCAGTTTAGCCCAAACAGCAAGCTCCTGGTTCAGTGGATCCTGCCTCAAAAAAGAAGGATGCATAGGCCTTTAGTCTCAGCTGAGGCAGGAGGAGTGTTGGGTCAGCCTGGTTTACACAGTGAGTTCTAGGCCAGCCAGGGCTACATAGTGAGAGAACTTCTTTTAATCAATCAACTACATTAAATGAACAAAGTGGAGAAGTGATTGATAAAAGCATTCTCATGTCAACCTCTGGCCTCTCCACATGCCCACCAGTACTCATACATACCACACATCAACACACACAAATCCAATTGTGGGGTTGGGACTAAAGTGGATGGGAAAGCCCAGGAGGCCTCAAACCTATACAAAGAACTCTGGGCAACTAAAGAACGCTGAGAGAGGGAGAGAGAGTCTTCCCCATAGACTAGCACAGCAATTGGTAATCCAATACCAAATACATGTAACAACAGTTAAAGAAAAGGAGGCCATGAATCTGAAAGAGTGGGGGTGGGGGAGTACATGGGAGTGAGTGATTGGAGGGAGAAAAGGGAAGGGGGAAATGATGTAATTATATTAGAATCTCAAAAAATGTATACAAGTAAAAGGCTAGAATAAGAACATATTAAATCTGGAGTTTAGAAGCCAAGAAAAAAGTAAGGATGGCAGCTGAAAGCAATAAAATAGAAAATGGGGGTTGACAAGATGGTTCAGTGGGCAGAGGTGCTTTTGGCACAAGCCTGATGACCTGAGTTCAATTCCTAAAAGCCATGTGAAGGTGGAAGGAGAGAACTAACTCTACAAGGTTATCCTCTGACCTGCACTCACTCACCAAGGCATGTGTGTGCCCCCCATCCATCATATACACACAATAAAAAAAGAGAAAATGGACAAACAACAGAAAGATCAAGAAACCTAAAGCTGGCTCTTTGAAACTGTCAATAACATGGATAAACCTCTAGGTAGATTGATCAAGGAGAAAATCAAAGAAGATAAAAACAATATCAGGAATAAAGGGTATCATATAGATTATAGAGACTATATATGTGTTTGTGTGTGTGCTTTGTTATATGTGTGTAGCAGTGCGTGAGAAAAACAAATTATAACTATATTCATTAGAAAAGGCTGGATAGCTGGGCGGTGGTGGTGCACACCTTTAATCCCAGTACTTGGGAGGCAGAGGCAGGTGGATCTCTGTGAATTTGAGGCCAGCCTGGGCTACAGAGTGAGTTTCAGGACAGCCAGAACTGTTACACAGAGAAACCCTTTCTTAACAAACCAACAAAAAGAGGGGGGGGAAGGAAGGGAGGGAGGGAGAAAGGAAGGAAGGAAGGAAGGAAGGAAGGAAGGAAGGAAGGAAGGAAGGAAGGAAGGAAGGAAAAGGAAAGAAAGGGGAAGAAAAGGCTGGGTAATTATGGGTCTAATTTTAAATTTAACGGACAGACACACCTGCACTTACGCAGCAAATAACCCGGTAAAGCTTTTAGAGATCTTTCTGATTCGGGTTCCTAGCTCCTAGAGAAGGCAATTTCCACAAAATTCCAGCACATAATATCAAAACTATGCAAAGCTCTAGAGGGCTGCCACCATGAGTCATCACGACACAGTCTGGAAAGAGCTGGCAAAGACTGCCTTTTATTTTTATATGAAAGGATATGTTTATTTCAGAAATGCAGGACTGCTGAACAATTTGAAAATAAAGGCTCTTCACTGCATTAATAGAATAAAAGCCTTAAATGATGACTTTGATAAAATTCATTAAAAACATCTGATAGATCCATTCATGATTAGAAAAACCGTTCTTCGAAAGCTCCAAATGAGAGATGCGTTTCCTTCATATGACACCACAAGTATCATGCGTTGTGGAAAAAAAAAAAACCATGGAAAGCTTTGAAAACAAAATCAGACAAGCTCGTGAGCACTGGAATGTAGTTCCTAGCCAGCAGACAGGGCAAGAACGTATCACTGACAATCCTCTGTGCCTAGCAAGGAAGTAATGATGCCTGTGTGGAAACTCTTGGATGCAAAAGGTTGGCAAGGAACAGGGGGAAAATGTCAATATTCAAAATCAGCTGTGTTTTTATATTCCATCAAAAAAATAATGGAGAAATGAAATTCCAAGAGAAACCATTTTCAGTGGCAACAAAAGCCACCAAATACTTAAAATGAAATCTACTATAAGGGTGTAAACCCTTCTCTACAGGAAGAGTTATAAAATAATGTTAATATTCTCAAGACAAATGCTAGGAAAGCTGGACTGGAAAACTTTATATTGCAAAATATCAATTTTCCATGAATCTGCTCTATTTGGTCATTTCTTTATTGTGTCTGTAGAGAGAGTGTAGCTATGTTATTCTTTTGAATTCGTTTACTTTTGTTTTGAGACAGCCTCTCCCTCCTTATATAACCATCGCTGGTCTGAAACTTGCTCTATAGATCAGGCTGGCCTCTAATTTGTAGTGATCGTCCTGCCTCTGTCTGCTGAGTTCGAGAATTATCACAGCCAGTGGGCTTCTTTTTTGTTTTAGGAAAGTGATTTTAGCAGTTGACGGGAACAGCGCCACTATTGTCAGTACTGAGGTCCTTTTATGTCCACCCCATGAAAATGGCATTTGGAATAATCAATGACTTGTCTTGTGCTAATAGTCTGTCTGGCCTTTTCTTTTTCTTGCTTTTTAAACACTTTTAGATTGTTTATTTTGGGGTGGGGCACATGGACCATGGCATGAATATGGAAGTCAGAGGACAACTTGTGAAAGTCAGTTCTCTCCTTCCACCGCGTGGGGTTTGGGGATCCAACCTCAGGTTTTCAGGCTTGGCAGCAAGTGCCACCTTATTTTTCCTTTTTTCAAAAGTATAAAAATTATAAATAACTTTATGGAAAGCTTTTAGAGGTATTCTTCTCAGAGATCAAGGATTGGAAAAGCCAGCAACAAAGGGCCAATAGGTCATAGAAGGCAGTCTACTACTAGACTTGGGGCTCACCTCCTAGCAAGAAGTACCAGATTCCCTGTCGTCAATAGCATGAACAGGCAGTTGATCTCCTCCAGGGTTCAGTTCACATTTTCTTCTGAGTGGCTCAAAGAGCGAAGATGCCTGCTAAAATGGGTCTTTATATCTAGAAGGGAGAGTTTGCCAAGATTGCCTGATTTGGAACAGGGCAGAGCTCCAAATGTATTGAGTTTGCCTCTAGCCCTTGCCAAAGTTGTATCAGGCTCTTTTCAAAGCCATTTTCATTCCATTTTACCAGCTCTGTAGGTCACACACACACAGTGGTACTTTGGGCTTTTGTAATCAGAAAACAGAAGTGCCATGCTGCCCCGGCAGGGATCCCTTACGGTGCTCAAGTTAGATGAGCCCACGCCTTGGCAAGGAGCCCCTTCTGGTGTGGTGGAGGATTGGAGAAGAGCCCTTCCTTGAGTGCTAGCGTAAACAGTCCTGCTGGGAACCAATTGGCCAACACAAAGCTCTGTGGAAGAGGCTGGCAGGGTCTTCTTCCTTTCCACATTTCTGATGCATACCAAAGCACGGGATAGACTGTGCTCTAGTTGACAAAAGGGTTACCTCTGACCCCCTCACCTCCATCACCCTCTTATTTGTTCCTTCACCTGCCTTCCTCCCGTGTTACTTGAAGAGATTTCGTAATCCCATGTTGATTTAGCTATAGTGTTCTTTGGATATATTTTGTTTGTTTGTTTGTTCCTTTGTTTCAGATAGGGTTTCGTGTGGCCCAGGTTGGCCTTAAACTCATGATGTAGCCCAGGATGACCTTGAGTGTCTGATCCTCCTGGCTCTACTTCCCAAGAGGTGGGATTACACATGTATCCCACAATGCCTGTTCCGTTTCTCTTGCTCTTGTTCTTATTCTTGCTCTATCTACCTCTTTCTCTCAAGAAACGGACATGTCTCCTAAACTCCAGGTTCAAGTCATTTTCCTGATGCAGCTTCATGAGCAACTGGGACTACAAGTTCATGTCAATGTGCCCTGCTGGGTATATCGTTGCATGGTACTTTTAATATTTAAGTATTACATTTTATATACACAAGTTAGTCTACTGGACTCCCCATTTTAACAGTTTGAATGAAGTGTAGAAATCTTACCTCTTTTTAGAACTCAACCTTCCTCCATTTATAATATAATTGTGTTAAAGATTTCCTCTACATATAAGAACTACAAAAGCCAGTGCTATAATTATTGCTTTAGCCCTCAAACATGATTTAGAAAGACCAAGAAGAGAAAAAAAAAATGTTGATTGTACTTACCCTCCCTTTTACTCCGTCATTCCTCCTTCCTTCCTGATAGACTAAGACTTCTCTTGTCGTTTATGTTTATCAAGATTATCATGGTTATTTGGTTATTATTTGCTATGCTGGGAAATCAAACCCAGGGTGGTGTGTGTCTGAGAAAAGTGCTCTACCACTGAGCCCTACCACTTGTTTTGTTTTTTGTTTTTTGGTTTGGTTTTCTTTTTTTTTGTCAAAAAACTTTTCTTCAGACATTCATTAGGCTGTATATGTCAGCAGCAAATTCTCTTCAGTGTTTTGGGTTTTGTCAAAGGAGAAGCTATGTTGCTTTCCCTTTCATCCTGGAAGATTATGTTTGCATAGTCACTGTATCATTCTGCCTAAGGCGCTCTCTTTCTTCTTGTTCTCATGCAGGGTCTCACCATGTAGCCCAGGTTGCTTTCTGACTTGAGAGCCTCCTGCCTCAGACTGCCAGTTGTGGGCTTACACATGAGACCGACCATGCCTGACTGAATTTCTTTTCAGCACTTGAAAAACATGGCAGTCGTCTACTGTCTTTGCTTTTTAATATTTTTCCTCTATAGATAACATGTTTTCCTCTGGGTGCTTATACTATTTTGTCTTAATTTTCAGAAGTTTGGCTCTGATAAATCACAGATTTTTGTTGTTGTTTATCCTGCTTAATTTAATTTTTCTCAGGTGTGCCAGGCAGTGGTCCATGCAGAGGCAGGTGGATCTCTGTGAGTTTGAGGCCAACCTAATCAACAGAGCGAGTTCCAGACAAGGCTACACAGAGAAACTCTGTCTCGAAAACCAAAACACAAAAACAAAAACAAAAAACAAAAAAAATTCCCTCAGGTTCATTTTTGTTTGTTTCTTGTTTTTGTTTTTTGAGACAGGGTTTCTCTATGTGCAACAGCTCTGGCTGTCCTGGATCTTGCTCTGTAGACCAGGGTGGTCTCGAACTCACAGATCTGCCTGTCTCTGTCTCCCTAGTGCTGGGATTAAAAATGTGCGCCACCACTGCCAGCTCCCTCGGGTTCTTAAATCTGTAGGTTTCTCTTTTGCCAAATTTCAGAAAATTTTAGACATTAATTCTTTGACTACTATTTTGGTTCCATCTTCTTTCTCTCCTGAAACTCTCATGATCAAAAAATTAGATTTTAAAAATATTTTCTCCCATGTCCCTGAAGATCTGTTCTTTTTTCCTCAGTCTATTTTCTCTCCTTGTTTACACAGAATAAATTATATTCTAACCTCCAATTCTGATTCTCTCCCCACCCCTTTAGATTCTGCTACTGAGTCTAATTATTTTTACCTGTATGCTTTTCAGTTCAAAAAACTGCATTTGAGTTTTCTTGAGACTTTCCTCCCCATTTGTTTCAAACAAGTATGTTTATCGTTTGCCAACGAATTTTTTTAAATGACAGCTGCTTTTAAATTCTTGTTAGTTAATTCTAACAGTTCTGTCATCTTAGTGAATTGTCGAGTCCTACTCAAGATGAGAACTCCCCGATTCTTAGTATGGAGAGTAATTTTTTTAATTGACCTTATATTAGTCAATACTATGTTTTAGCAGGTCTCCACAGATGCTGCTCTAACTACCAGGCTAAGGGAAGGAAAGGGTTAAATTCCAGATTCTGCAATCAGCATTTGCTGACGTGTGAGCACGCGCGCGCCTGCACCTGCGCCTGCGCTCGGGGACTGCGAGTGACTGCGGGGCGGGGCGGGGCGGGGCGGGATGGGATGCTGGCTCCACACTAGGCCGCCAACCGCCCGGCGCGGTGCTCTGCGGCGCCTCGACATTGCCTCCAGCAATGCGGTGGGAGCCGGGAACTGGTCAGCGCGGCGCAGCGAGCGGGGTGAAAGTTGAGGCTCTGGGCTGAGTGACGTCAGCGGAGGGGCGGGGCGCTACGGTCCTTCTCGGCGGAGGGGAAAGTCCGGGCTGTTTCAGTGGAGCCAAGGAATGGGAGGCGTCTTAAGCTCCCCATGGGCCACAGTGCCGTGAATCCTGCCCGTCCCCCCCCCATACCTCCCCGAGGCTAGGGGTGTTGGGAAGGTCGCCTGTTACAAGTCTCGGGCCTTTCCTGCTTAGGGGTGGGGTCACACAGGCTTTTGGGGTTTTTTTCTTCCGCCTGTAGTGTTTGGCTGAAATAGAGCAATCATCGTGCAGTTTTCTGTCTAGATAGAAAAAGCAGACTTTTCTTGCAGGGTGTGTTTTTTAGGTGGTTTTTTTTTTGTTTGTTTGTTTGTTTGTTTTTGCTTTTGGGTTTTGTTTTATTTTTAGGTTTTCCCGTCTGTGCCTGCTCATTCTAGGGCGCTGGCTTCTCCAAAGCCAGTCTGGAAGGCATGGAAACCCACAGCCAGGTCCGATAGCCCTCAATAGCTCTGCTCTTCTCCATATTTTATATTACATCTAAAACTAGGCATTTTGGGTGTTCTTAGTGGTACTGGGGAAAGTACATTTACTCCATTTTCCCAGAAGCACAGGCCCCTAACGCTGCTTTTTCATACGTCATCATAACAGAAAGGATGTGTAACAGGCTTGGTAGACCTTTCTACTGTACGGGAATCCATAAGTGAATGGGAAGTCATCTTAGAAAAGCAATTACTTGTTTTTCTTTTGTTTTGTTTTTTAACTTGAAAAGATAAATCCCTGTCAACAATTTTCTGTTTCCCTGCTTTCAAGATTATGTAAGAAAGAGCCATGGTTTCAGGGAAAGGGCAAAAAAGACGGTTCTGGGAGTTTGTGTGTTTTTACTAAGGTGTGAGTAGGATAAGGATATGTACATATTTAAAACATGATTACATACAACACACACATGCCACTGTAGCATCACCACAATCAAAACTGTGAACAAATCTAACACCCTCAAAAATTTCCTAATGCTCCTGTGAAATTCTTCTTTATTGTTCCCTACCCCAGGAAACCAGGGCTCAGGCTCTTGCTATGTAGCCCAGGCTAGCCTCCAAATCACCATCCTCAGGCTTCAGCTTCCTGGGTGCTGGGATTACAGACTTGCCCTACCATGTCCATCTCATGGATCTGCTTCCTCTCACAAAAATAATTATGTATTATTTAGAGTTTTGTATAACTGTACTAATAATGATTGACTGGCTTCTTTCACACATGATAACTCACTTGCAATTCATCCATTTTATTGTGTCTATTGATAGTTTTTCTCCCTTGCATGGCTGAACGACATTTTTTGGGGGGTTTGGGTTTTTTTGGGGGGAGGGTTGCACGGCAGGGTTTCACTGTGTAGTTTTGGAGCCTGTCCTGGAACTCACTTTGTAGACCAGGCTGGCCTCGAACTCACAGAGATCTGCCTGGCTCTGTCTCTCGAGTGCTGGAATTAAAGGCGTGCACCACCACCACCCAGCTTACATTTATGTAGTGTGTGTGTGTGTGTGTGTGTGTGTGTGCACATGCCACAGAATGTGTGTGGAGGTCAGAAGACTACTTGAGCCAATTCTTTCCTGTCACTTTGAGGGTTCTGAGGATTGAACTCAGAACATCAAGCTTGGTGGCAAGCACCTTTATCCACTGAGCCGTCTCATCCGCCCTTCTTTCATTTGTTGATGGATGTTCCAGTTGTTCCCAATTTGGGGCTGTTTTAAATAAAGCAGGGTCTAAACATTCACATACACACTTTGTGTAGTTATATGCTTTCTGTGGCTGTGGCTAAATGAGTAGGAATAAAATGGTTGAATCATAAAATAAGCACATGTTTAAATTTTTTTTCTGTTGTATAGGTCAGAGGTTAACATGGAGTGTTTCTCAATCAGTCTCCACCTTACTTTTTTTTTGGTTTTTCGAGATAAGGTTTCTCTGTGTAGCTTTGCGCCTTTCCTGGATCTCGCTCTGTAGCCCAGGCTGGCCTTGAACTCACAGAGATCCACCTGGCTCTGCCTCCCGAGTGCTGGGATTAAAGGCGTGCGCCACCACCACCCGGCTTCTACCTTACTTTTTGAGACATAATGTGTCACTGAACCTGGAGCTCACTGAGTCAGCTAGACTGGGTAGCCAGCAAGCTATAAGGATCCTCCCATCTCTGCCTCCCCAGCAATGGGATTACACGCATGTATCACCTTGCCCAGGTTTGTTGTTTTGCTTTGTTTTTTGTTTGTTTGTTTTTTATGAGGTCTTACTCTGTAGCACTGGATGGCCTGGAACTCGGTATGTAGGCCTCTGCTTCCTGAGTGCTGGGATCAAAAGAATGTAGCACTCGTGTCCAGGTTTTTTACAGGGTCCTGGGAACAAACTTGGGTCCTCATGCTTATATAGCAACTGTTCAATCCTTTACAAAATGCTTGTTTAACTTGACACTTCTACCAACAATGTACAAGAGCTCCCATGTTTTCTGTCTCCTTGCCAAGGCTCATACAGTCCTTTGCATTTTTGCCATTATAATAAGTTAGAGTAGTATCTTGTGCTTTTTACATTTCCCTACTGATAGTAATGATACCAAGCATTATATTAGCCCAAAGGTAGAAGCAATTGAAGTGGGTTTTGGTTTGGTTTTTTGAGACAGGGTTTCTCTGTGTAGCTTTGCGCCTTTCCTGGAGCTCGCTCTGTAGCCCAGGCTGGCCTCAAACTCACAGAGATCCGCCTACCTCTGCCTCCCGAGTGCTGGGATTAAAGGCGTGCGCCACCACTGCCCGGCCGCAATTGAAGTGTTTATAAATCCATAAATATCTAAAGAAAATGTGCTGTGACCATGCAATGGAATGCTATTTCTGTTTGGTTTTTTAAGGAAGTTCTGACACATGCTATAGCATGGATGAAACTTGAGGGCATTATGCCAAGTGCAATAAGTCAGTGACAAAAAGACAACTGTCAGGATCACACTTAAATGAGGTAACTAGAGAGAGAAAGCAGTATACTGGCTACTAGGGGAGGCAGGAATGGGGATTTGTTGTTTAATGGATGTAAAGTTTCAGTTTTGCAAAAGGAAAAGATGAAGCTGGGAACACAGCTCACTAATAGAACACTTGCTTAGCTTGTCTGAAACCTGGGTTCAGTGTCCAGTAGTTCACACACACACACACACACACACACACACACACACATGAGAAAGAAGGAAAGGAAATTACCTTTTAATAAAGATTTATTTATTTTTATTTTCTGTGTGTGTGCCTGAGTTGCAAGTGTCCACCGAGTCCAGAAGAAGATGTCGGATCCCCTGGAACTGGAGTTACTGGAGTTACAAGTGGTTGTGAGCCACCTGATGTGGTTCTGAGAACTGTACCCAGGTCCTCTGCAAAAGCAGCAAGTACTCTTAACTGCTAAGCCATTTCTCCAGCTCATCATATGTGTTTTGAACCCTGAAATACACCATAATGACTTTTGTTTAGATAGCCAACTATCTTTTTAAAGATATTTACACAAATAAAAGATATTTTGAAATTCTTATGGGACGCAGGTGTGGCCTGCGTTTAGTGGTAAAACACTTGCCTAGCAAATGCAAAGCCATGGGTTCCATCCTCAGCACTTCAGAAATAAATAAATGATCTTATATTTACCAATTTTGTAAGCATTTCTGTTTCTTTTTTAATTAAGAGATTTTCTATTCCTTTTACATACCAACCACAGATTCCCCTGTCCTCTTGCCTCCCACCCCCTAGCCTTCCCCCCAGCCTACCCCCCATTCCCACCTCCTCCAAGGCAAGATCTCCCATGGGGAGTCAGCAGAGCCTGGTACATTCAGTTGAGGCAGATCCAAGCCCCTCCTCTCTGCACCAAGGCTGTGCAAAGTGTCTCACCATAGGCACTAGGCTCCAAAAAGCCGGTTCATGCACTAGGGACAGGTCCCGATCACACTGCCTGGGGCCCCCTATACAGTTCACGCTAAACAACTGTCTTGCTTATCCAGAGGGTCTAGTCCAGTACCATGGGGGCTCCTCAGCTCTTGGTTCACAGTTCATGTGTTTTCATTAGTTTGGCTAGTTGTCTCTGTACTTTTTCCAATCATGGTCTTGATATCCCTTGCTCCCTCCTCTCTCTCATTGATTGGACTCCTGGAGCTCTGCCTGGGACATGGCCGTGGATCTCTGCATCTGCTTCCATCAGTCACTGGATGAGAGTTCTATGATGATAGTTAGGGTATTCAGCCATCTGATCACCAGAGTAGGTCAGCTCAGGCACCCTATCGACCATTGCCAGTAGTCTATGGTGGAGTCATCCTTGTGGACTCCTGGGAACCTCCCTAGTACTCTGCTTCTCCCTATTCCCATGGTGTCTTCATTTATCATGGTATCTCTTTCCTTGCTCTCCCACTCTGTTCCCGTTCCAGCTCGAACCTCCCGCTCCTCTAAGCTCTCATCCCCTGTCCCTTGTCCTCCATTACCCCCCTCACCCCCAGTTTGTTCACGTAGATCTCATCCATTTCTCCATTGCTGGGTAATCCATGCACCCTTCCTAGGGTCCTTCTTACTAGCTAGCCTCCCTGGAGCTGTAGGTTGCAGTCTGGTTATCCTTTGCTTTACATCTAGTATCCACTTATGAGTGAGTACATACCATGTTTAGCTTCATTCATTTGTATAGATTCAGACTTCCATCTGGTATAAATTTCCTTCTGCCTGAAGGAAACATGAACATTTCTTGAACTGTAAATACTCTGGTGATGAATTTTTCCAGTAATTTCAGCTGCTAAAGAATGTGTTCATCTTGCCTGACATTATGAAAGATATCTTCACAGATATAAAATTCTAATTTTCTTCATGTTGCTTGTGTTTGGAAGTTGTTGAATTTCTATATTTATAATTTGCATCAAATTTAAAATGCTTTGGCATGATTTCTTCAAAAAAATTTTTCTGTTCTTCCCTTTTATGAGGGAAACTCAATTTTACTTTGATGCACTACCAGAAAACAATTAAAATATTTAAATATCATTTCATGGGTAATATCATCAAAAACCTAAGTTACAACAATGCAACCACTTGAAACTGTCCAACATCTCACTGATGCTCTGGAATTTTTTTTAAAGATTTCTTTATTTTTATTTCATGTAGATGAGTGTTTGCCTACATATATGTTATGTGCACTACATGAGTGCCTGGTGCCAGAGGAGGCCAGAAAAGGCCATTGGAGTCCCTGAAAGTGGAAACAAACCCAGCTCCTTTGCAAGAGTAGCCAGTACTCTTAAAAGCTGAGCCATCTCTCCAGCCCCCACTCTTTTAATTTTTGTTTGTTTGTTTGTTTTGTTTTTCGAGATAGGGTTTCTTTGTGTAGTCCTGGTTTTCCTGAAACTTGGTATGTAGCCCAGGCTGGCCTCAAACTCACAGAGATCCACCTGCCTCTGCCTCCTGGGTGCTGTGTGTGTAAAGGCATGCGCCGCCGCCACCACCACCACCATCACCACCACCACCACCACCACCTAGCCCACTCTTAATTTTTAGTGTTCCTTTTCTCTTTTCCCTTCTTTTTAAAAAACGATTATTTTTATCTTATGTGTATAAGTGTTTTGCCTACATGCATGTCTGTACATGTGTATGCATTGCTGGTAGAGGCTGAAGAGAGTATCAGATCCCCTGGGACTGGAGTTACAGAATGTTGTTAGCAGCCATGTGGGTGCTGGAAATCGAACATCAGTCCTCTAGAAGAGCACTCAATGCTCTTAACCACTAAGCCATTTCTCCGGCCTCTCTTTTTCTTTTCCTTTCTTTTGAGACCAGAGTCTCATGTATCTCAGGCTGGCTTTGAAGTTGCTATGTAGCTGTGGATGACCTTGAACATCTGATCTTCTTCCCTCTACTACTAAGTGCGGAGATTACAAGGTTTATGCGGTGCTTCGCTTGTAGCCAAGGGCCTTGTACATGCTAAGGAAGCACTCTGTCAGCTGAGCTATATGCCCAGCCCGAATTCCCATCTATTTATGTGTTTAAATTTTGATAGTGTATATGGCTGTATCTTCAAGTACATTATTTTTTTCTTTCCCAAGAGAATGAAGGATACCTACAAAAACAAAAACAAAAAACAAAACAAAACAAAAAAAACCCTTGAGTTAATAGTGAAATATTGGCCATTTTCTCCTTTATTTAGGAGTCAGGCAATAATGTCCATTCTCCCTACTTCTTCTCCACATGGTACTAGACATTTGACTCTGAGGATGGATGCAAGGAAATAAAGAGCATGCAGATCAGAAAGGAGGTGGCAAAATTGTTTCTATTTGCATGTGACATGACTGTTTCTTTAGAAAACCTTTAGGAATATGCCCAACACCCGCTGACTAAATGTTTCAAGTCACAGAATACAAAGACCATGTTTTCAAAGCTCTTTTACTTTAATAAGCTACCAAAAAACAGCTGAAAAATAAAAATTTAAAAATGACATTCCATGTGTAATATTATGAAAACAATACAATACTTAAATTTAACATGTGTAAATCTCTATTTGACAAAACTTTTTTAATTGTTTGTTTGTTTGTTTGTTTGTTTGTTTTCAAGACAGGGTTTCTCTGTGTAGCCCTGGCTCTCCTGGAACTCACTGTGTAGACCAGGCTGGCCTCAAACTCAGGGATCTGCCCTCCTGCCTCTGCCTTCCAGAGTTCTGGGATAAAAGGCATGAATCACCACCACTTAGCTTGTTTTAATATTCTTGCCTTTTAAAACTCCTATGTATTTATTTACTTACTTTTATTTTATGTGCATTGGTATTTTGCTTGCACGTATGTGTGTGTGAGGGTGTCAAATCTTGGAGTTACAGTTATGAGCTGCCATGTGGATGCTGGGAATTGAACCCAGTCCTATGGAAGAGCAATTAGTGTTCTTAACTGCTGAGCCATCTCTTAAGCCCAAGACAAAACACTTTTGAGAGACACCAAAGAAAAATGAAGTAGATAACAAGATAGTCCATATCCGCAAATTGAAAGCCCCAACAATGTTAATATGTCAATTCCCCCTAAATTGATTTCTAGATTCAAGGTAATACATACCCAGATATCAACAGCTGTTTGGGTAAATATTAAAAATCTAGTTCTAAAGTTTACATGGAAATTTAAAGGACCTAGAATGTGCAAAAAAAAAACTTTTGAAAAAGAACAGAGGTATATTTGTGAAGTAGCAATACAACAGGATACTACTGCACAGGGGGGTTGAACTGATAAGAGTAACAAACTCAGAAGATCCCTTAGATGACCCCCTCTCACCCCAAGACCCCTTGAACATCCCTTTCAGAAACCATTGCTATCAATAGTTTGGCAGATTATCATTTGATAAAATTTTCTCTTGGATTTGTATGTTTATATATATATGGAAGTGTATAGTGATCACTTGAAAGTATAAATGGAGGTAGTAGACTGCTTGCCTAGCTTAGATGAGGCCCTAGGTACAATCTCCAGAGCCTCCGAAAGAAAGGAGGAATAAATGGGATTATGCTATGCACACGCTGAGTTACTTTGTTTTATTCTCTTGACATTTTTTTGGGTCAGTTTTACCAGTCCATTCATGAGAGCACGTGTACATTTTTGTTGTTAACTGATGCATATTACCCCATAGAACATGCTACAGTTCCTTCATTTTCCAATAGAAATTTCGTTGTTCAAATGTTCTTGCCATTAACACCTATTCTCAGCCAGGGAGATGGTTCAGTGGGTAAAGGAGATAGCTGCCAAGCTGGACCCTGGAACCCACATGGTAGAAAGGAAAGAACTGACTCCTACAAGTTGTCTTGTAACCTCTATATACATTCATAGCATGCTTGCACATGCGCACATGTTACACACACACACACACACACACACACACACACACCCCAAACAGATAAAACTTTATAAATAATTTATAAATAGTTTAAAATCACTCTCCAGACAAGTTGAGTCTAATTATCTAATTAAAAAATTTTTTTAAATGTTGTAGATTAAGACCTTATTCTCTATACTCTTCATAACTCTGGGTGTTATCAATATTTTTATATATTTTTTAATCCTTCTGATGTTTGAAACATGTTTTGAATTTTTCTCGTGAGGCTGAGAGTCTTTAAATATTTTATTAGCAATATGATTTTTTTCTTTTGTAAATTGCTTTTTTTCATTGTAAAAATTCTATGCCTTCTCTTCTGAACTTGATTTTTTTTTGCTAATTCATTCTTTAAATACTCTAGAATCAATCTTTTGTCAGTTCTGTTGAAGATACAAAACTGGGGGCTAGGCTCACAACTAAAAAGACAAAAATATTGCTTTCAGAGGGTGACTTTGGTTTTGCTTTTTTTTTTTTTTTTCCTGATACAGGGTTTCACTCTGTAGCCCTAGCTATCCTGAATCCCCCCTGCCTCTTGCTTCCTGGGAGTATGATTTTTAAAGCATTCTGTGGTTAACATAATTTTTAAACTTAAATGTGTAAATGTATAAGCCTTTCTGTATGGCTTCCACTTTTTAAGTCTTATTCAAGAAATTATTCCCTAACTGCCAGGCATAGTGAAGCAGGGTTATAATCCTAGCACTTGGGGGGTGGAGGCAGGGGTTCAAGGTCACTTGCAGCTACTTAGGGAGTTTGAGGTTGGCTTGGGCTGCATGAGACCCTGTCTCAAGAAAAAAACAAAAGCTAAAACCAAAAACCAAAACCAGAAACGAAATCCCATATCACACAGTCAAAAAGACATTCTTAGGTGATCTCTTAAAATGTTTCCCAGATGTCTTTTCTGTGCAAATAGAGAAAAGACTGTATAAGACAAAACCAGAATGACATCATGCATATTGCCTTATAACCTGTTGGTATGTAGCAATATATTTTGAACATCTTTTCATTTAAATAAATGTATCGCTAGTGTTGTGGGTGGGGTTTCCCGGGAAACAGACTCTGGAGACAAGAGATTTGTGTGCAGGAAGCTTCTCCCGGAGTGCTTACGAGACCAATGCGCGGCGTGGGGGAAGGGAATGAACTAGGATTAGACTGGAGAGGACATTAGGCGGTGCTGCAGTCGTCACAACGGCTGGAGCTTGGCGGTTTAGAATTCCCTTCATCATTGTCACAATTCGAAGAAAGAAAGCTGAGGCATTTGTTTGATGCGGGCTGCCCCTGGGCAAGAGCTGGGGGTGACACTTGGCAGGGCAACTGCCTTCTTGTGAGTATCATTCCCAGAGCCAGCAATTGGCGGCGGATTAGGGCTGCTGCAGGCTGGTAACCCTCCTGATAGCTAGGGTAGCTAGGAGCCTTAAAAGGGGACTATGAACAGCGTTTCACAGCGCACCACCATTAAGGACACTGTTTCCTCCAAACTGCAGAAAACACTCACCACTCACTTATCAGGTCTGTAATAGGTGATTGTTGGCAGAAAAGTATCCGTCCCTTTCATTAGGAAAGCAAAAACTTTTGGAGAGGTGCCTAGTAGGCTCTCACATTTCATTGACCTTAAAACTAAAATGTTAGGTGCAGGGGGAGCTGGGAAAGTGGGGTCAGGGTTGTCCTGATTTTGTGCCTTGAGCAGACAACACTGCTGCTCAAAATAATACTTGAGTGTAGAAGAACATAAAGGATTTCTGACAGTATCTGCCACAAAATGGACTCCTATACAAATACTTTGAATAATTACATCTGCTTTAATGAAACAGTTTTCATATTGGCTGGCCTTTGGGTGTCTGTAACATTATGTTATGGTCCGCTCTGTTGAAATTAACAGCCTAGTAATTTTTCCCTGCCCATATCTCCCATTGTTTCTTCAGGATTATCTTAGTTAGCTTTCTGTTGCTGTGACAAACACTGTGACCATAACCAACTTGGATAGGAATGGTTTATTTTATTTATTTATTTATTTATTTATTTATTTATTTATTTATTTATTTATTTATTTATTTATTT
>CABHPH010131498.1:36740-71473 GCA_902168325.1 Peromyscus nudipes
TTTATTTATTTATTTATTTATTTATTTATTTATTTATTTATTTATTTTTGGTTTTTCAAGACAGGGTTTCTTTGTGTAGCCCTGGCTGACCTGAAACTTACTCAGGGAGGGTTGACTTTAGATTGCAGGTTGGAGTCAATGAGAGAATCAGACAGGAACCCGGAGGCAGGAACTGAAGCAGAGGCCATGGAGGAACACTGCTTACTGGTTTGCTCCCTGTGGCTTGCTCAGCCTGCTTTTTTTATACCACCTAGGACTACTTGCCCATGGGTGATGCGTTAATGGTGGGATCGGCTATCCCACCTCAATCATTAATCAAGAAAATGCCCCCACAGACTTGACTACCAGGCCAATCTGATGGAGGTAATTCCTCAGTTGAGGTTTTCTCTTCCCAAGTCATTCAGTTTGTATCGAGCTGATGAAAAATAACCAGAACACGGATGAAATGCTAACTATATCATTGGGAAGTGCACTTTTAAAAGAATTTTGATGCAGAATACCAATAAGTGCCGTGGGAAAACCCTCTATATGTATGCTTTCCTTGAGCAGTAGATGAGAGCCGATCTTTCCTGCCTCCTCTCAGACACTGGATTTTAACATTTGCATTGGTTGTATATTCTTTTTTCAGTACCCTGCCTTCGCTCTCATTTTGGTTATTGGCTGTATGTGCTCGGTTTTGTTTGATTGTTGTGTTTTGAAATGTGGTAGCACTGGAAAGCTCTGAGATGCCATCTGTATTGTGTTCTTTGTGTTACAAGGGTTAATTCCGCGGACCTGCCTGGTTTTGCTGGTCAAGACATGAAACATACTAATTAACAGTGCTTCTTTTTAACCACTGGCCCAAGGAATTTCAGGGCATTTCGACCCAGTTTGTTATACTAGTTTATGGATAACAATGAGATTGATGATTTTCAGTGATCTTACTGCTACAAATCCCCATCCCCACAGGGCTCTGGTATTCAGAAAAATAGCTCCGTGCCTAAATACTAAGATCTAAATAGATATTCTCAGGATTAATGGTGGCAGCAGCACATCTGTGCAAAAGTATTTTACAACATGAGCAGTTATTTTCTGACCTACGAATTACACTCTGAAGAGCTAGCTAATGTATGCCTGAATATGTTGGAAACATCACTCTGAAAGGTAAAAGGAGAAGTTATTCTGCTCCTCCAGTGAAGAATGGGGACACATGAACATAGAAACAGCCAGCCATCACTATCCCGATGGGGAACCTGACAGTGCTGTTTCAAAAATAATTTATTGAATGTAAAGTTTATGAATAATAGGTCTTTAACCCCCAGTTTGAATTTTCTTAGTAAGAAGGTATTAATAGCCATTATTATAGTAAAAATAAACCATGATGCTATAAATCTAACAAAATACTTCAGATATTTTCCTATCTCTAAGCATATAAATAGATCATATTAAAATTATAGAAATAATTTGTATCAGATTTCATATTACTTGCATAATCATTGTTGTACTTCACAGTTTTTGCACACATTATAGTCTTGCATATAAATACTAAATATTTACTGTCTCAGAAAAATATTCTTTGAGTCTACATGCACTTCAGATTAACTATATAGAAAATAAATTAAATGATATTTGCTATGTGTGTGTGAATTTGAAAAAGAATGAATTATCATTGAAATGTGCAGTGATAAGGTAAACTGAGTACTAAAACACGGTGTGGAAATGTATGACTCCTACAGGAATATACTTAGCTATCTCTGTCAAAATAGTAAAGATTAACCCAATGCAGATAAGAATGCAAACAAGACCAGCCTGCTCTACAGAGCTGGTTCCAGGACAGCCAGAACTACACAGAGAAACCCTGTCTCAAAAAACCAAAAATCACAAATAAAAAAAGAATGCACACAAGAGCCAAGTATGGTGGTACACGTCTTTAGTTTCAGCAGAGGCAGGTGATTCTTTTGAGTTGGGGGCCACCTTACTCTACAGAGCAAGTTCCAGGATAGCCAAAACTACACAGAAAAAGTTTATCTTGAAAACCAAAGAACCAGCCGGGTGGTGGTGGTGGCGGCGGCGGCGGCGGCGGCGGCGCACACCTTTAATCCCAGCACTCGGGAGGCAGAGGCAGGCGGATCTTTGTGAGTTCGAGGCCAGCCTGGGCTACCAAGTGAGTTCCAGGAAAGGCACAAAGCTACACAGAGAAACCCTGTCTCGAAAAACCAAAAAAAAAAAAAAGAAAGAAAGAAAGAAAGAAAGAACCAACCAAACAAAAAACAAACGACCAAACAACCAACCAAAAAGAATGCAGACAAAACGAACACTGTCTCTGTTGTGTGTGGAAATATCATGGAGGTGTAAGTAATGTAAATAATGTTTAGTGTGGAGCAATTTGGCAATGCATCAACAGGACTTAATAAATCTGTACCTTTAAGTCAAGTTGTCTAAGATAATCTTATATCCGGAAAACCTTCATACGTAAGGATATTTACTTTAGCATTATTTATGATAAAATTATAAGCAATTAGACATCTTAAAGGTGAAGAATAATTGAGAAATGATGGAGGCATTGCAACACTAAACTTTAGTGACTAAAGGACAGTATAGTTACATAGAGAAGAGTTGAATGACGCTCCACAGTGGCCTGACGATGTCTGTATGCTACTGTTAAACGTATGGCGCTGAGCTTTTGCAAGGGGCTAGAGTGTGGTGTGGCAAATCATCTTTGGGGGCTGTAAGTCTGTGCCTATTTTCTGATATTTTCCAAAACAAAATACTGGGAAGATAAAGCAAGAATTAATAAAAGTGGCTTCCTAAAGGTGGAGGGAGGAAATGCCGGATGTACAAAGGCGGGAGCTAGATTTCTCTGAATGTATTTTGTTCCATACTTTCTGTTGTTTGTTTCTTAGTTTGGTGTAACAGATAGCCTCCAATGATAGCCATCTCTCAATACTCAACACCTTTGTGATGGCCCACCAACAGGGTGGCATGGTTGGGCTGTGTGACCCTTTCCGCAGTTAGGTTTTAGACACAACGTGGCTTCCTTTGTGCTCTTTTCTCTCTCCTGGATCACTTGTTCTCTGGGAAATTCTTTGCCCTGCCAAGTGGTTCCACGTGAGGAGAATCTGAGGCCCAATGAGAGCCATGTGAGGGGCCATCTTGGAAGCCACGCCTCCAGCTCGGAACAAGCTTGTGGTTGGGTAAAAGAGGCTGCCTTGAGCCTCTCTGAACCAGAGCTACTAAACTAAGCTGCCCCGGTTTCTGACCACCGAAAACTGTGAGAGACTACATGTTTGTTATTTACGCTGCTAAATAACAGTTTTTTATATAAAGTTTTTTATATAAGCTGTTAAGCAGTAGTTCATCACTAATGCGAGAACTGTAAAATTGGTTTTTAATAATTTAAAAACTGAATACAAGCAAAAAAGAGATAGTCTTTAAAAATTAAAGATGATCTGGAAAAAAAGGAGCCCAACTATAAAAGCTGGTGGCTAAAGTACACAGTAATTATTTCAAGTGACTTATAGACACAGTATTTCTACCTATCCGCAATGGCTGGGTCCCAAGGACAAAAACAACTAAATAAACCTTAAATGGAACTCAGTGATCTAATTGTCACTAATAACATTGATGTTATTATCTTGGAACTATATCTGTGGAGTGGAATATCAGATAGGTTATTATATTAGCATCATTAAGAACTAAGATTTTACACTTGAGAAGAAAGACGTAAATCAAGAAAATTAACTGGAAACCCTTTTACTTCTTAGATTGGAAATAGCAGTATTTAGTCATAATTTCTTTTTCTAAAAAGCACAGCTTTCTTAGTTCTGTTCAATGAAGAAACAAAAAAGAAATTATAACAAAATGTCAGTCAAGACTGCATGCAGATTGGGATGATTAGATATCATTTAAAACAAACAAACGTTCAGAGCTCCGTAGAGAATGGCTAATTCCAGTTCTGAGGCTGACTAGATACAAGATGAACCTGGAAGATCCTCTGACTAGAAATTAAGGATGAAATTCAAACTCTACACTTTCTATGGAGCTCTTAGCAGCCCAGGATAGAACAGTCTGAACTTCAGAAAGCGTAATGGTTCTTAGTGTGGTTCAGTGGAAAGAATGTGCTTGCCTAACATGTACAAGGCCCTAGGTTCAAACTCTGGCACCCCTCCCCCTAAAACAAAGCTTGTGACTGTGAGATGCTCTACGTATTTATACATCTTTTTTTTTTAATGATGCTAACTAACTAACTAGCTAACTAAATGCCTTGGAAATTGCTAGGATGCCAAGCTAGTAATTATAAGATTGGCAGACGAAGGGGAAGAAGACTGCATCTTGCCTTTCTTTTATAAATTCCAAGAGCATCCAGAATGATAGTTTTATTTTAAAAGAATTCACACTTAGAAAGAGTATCAGGGTTGGGATATAGCCATTTATTGAAGGAATAATTTGGGATATGTACATGTTTCTGTCATCAATGTGGGCAGTCCATGCCTGTCCAATACATAAACATTCATCCAGTCATTTGCTTAGTATTTATGTGTTTTATTGTAAGTAAAGCAACCTGGCTTTTTTTGTTATTACCATACAAAGTAATGGGCTTCATTTGGACGGACACACACACACACACATATAGCATTGTACTGAAACTCACCAGCCCAAGGCTCTCTCCTGTCCCTCTTAGTCCCTCTTGTTGGTCTCCTTCTTCCCTGAAAATAGTCTCCTTTCTACTTTCAGATAAAGTATACCTTAGTAATTTCACCTCATTTCTAAAAATTACAGGCCTGTGTCACCATGCCTACTTTTGGGGAAAGACAGATGGAACCCAGGACCTTTCACTGGCTAGGCACACATGCGACACAGCCATCATGTGTCCCAGCCCTTAAAGTCTAGGTTTTGACTAGAAACACTGTAAGCCACATATTTGCTTTGCCGGTGGCTTCCCGCTTAGCTCTGGCTATGAGGGGCATAGAAGGAGACCGACAGTCGTCTGGAGGAGGGTGAAGGAACTCAAATGCTTTCTCTTCTTCCTTCCTGTCAGCTTCCTGTGCCTCTCAGCTTCCCCCAGAGACACTTCGCCTTGGTTGAAGCACCAGCTGTGCCTTTCCTGGGTCTCCAGCTGAGTCGTTTGCAGTTAACCAGACTGAGAATCGTCAGCATGAGGTGAGCAGCATGTCTTCATGGAGCCTGGGGTCCAACCCTGTGGAGCCCCTCCTCCCCGTTTCTATGGTCTATTATTTCCATCCTTTTTGTGAACCCCCTTTCTGAGACAGTCACTGCTTCTTGTAGGCATTGCCTCCATAATACCATAGAGTGCTCCTTTTACACCCTTGGCTAATTACTTAAAGTTATTACTATGGCCTCCTGTCCTTGACTAGCTTTTGACTCACAGACACAACTTCCCATTAGTCACTGGTGAGTTGCATTAACCCCTTAGAATTCCTGCTAGCAGATGCACGTTGGGCCAGTATATGTGGAATTGATAAGGGAGAGAGGGACAGTGTCTACAGCATAGCCAAATAGCCTTTATAAAACAATTGATTTCTTTTTGCACAAGCCTTCATTGTCTTTGAAAGACAGTTTGTTATTACAGATAAGACTGCAGCCCTCTCCATCCACCCTCACAATATCCATTCCTCTCATGAAGCAACTACTGTAGTAGTTATCATTTATTATACTTTTTAATGTATAAATATGTGTTATTTTGAAATATATGGCATTATATCGTCTTGGAAGTTGTTCTACACATTTCATTTCTTTTTAACTCCTGCACAATATCCTCAGCATGCCTATAGCATGGTTTATTTCACTTGCTGCTCTGTTTTCACCATTACAAAAGCTCTATGATTAATACTAGTGTCCCTGTTTCTCTGGGGTAGATTCAGAGTAGTAGAAAAGCTGGGTCAGAAAGAATGCATATTTTAAAAATTGCTTTAGATGTTAACAAATATGTTCTCTTGCTGGACGGTGGTGGCCAGCACCTTTAATCCCAACACTCAGGAGGCAGAGGCAGGAGGATCTCTGAGTTCAAGGCCAGGCTGGTCCACAGAACCAGTTCCAGGACAGCCAGGGCTACACAGAGAAACCCTGTCTTTAAAAACCACAAAACTAGGCCAGGCAGCAGTGGCACATGCTTTTAATCACAGCACTCAGGAGGGAGAGCTAGGCAGATCTCTGTGAGTTCGAGGCCAGCATGGTCTACAGAGTGAGATCCAGGAAAGGCTCCAAAGCTACACAGAGAAACCCTGTCTCAAAAAAACAAAACAAACAAAAACAAAAAACAAAAAACCCAAACAAACAAACAAAAAAACCCACAAAACCAACCAAAAACCAAATATGTTCTCTTAAAATACAGTTCCAATTTTCAAGTATATCAAGAGACCGCCAAGTTCCTTCTTAACCATGGGGCTTCCATGGCTGCCTTAGCTTACATTTCCCATCTGGCACTGCTCTGGGCATCTTTAGCTGACCCATCTTTTATATCTTTAGTGGGGAGACAGCTGTTCATCATCATCATCATCATCATCATCATCATCATCAGTAGGGCACTGAGCCAGGGCACTGTACCAGTGAGATATACCCCTTGCCCTGTTTTTCCTTTTTATTTGGAGATAGGGTTTTACTAGGTTGCCCAGGCTGTCCTTAAATTCACTCTGTAGCCCAGGCAGGCTTGTGATCCTCCTGCCTCAGCCTCCCAACAGACCTAGCTTTAAGCATTGTTTTAAACTTCACAGCCCTTAGTTTCTTTGGTAACTTATTTCCTTCACAACCACATGAAGTGTCAAATCTGTTTTCTTCTAGACTCTTCTATGAGCTGTAATCATACCCAAAGTTCTTCCCTATGCATACTCATCTTTTTTCTAGAGAAGTCCATGTGCTGTTACATACCAAATGTTGTTGTTTTTTCTATACACAATCTGTTTGCCTCTACACAGTTCCATATGCTGTAACCATACCCAAACTTCTTGTCTAGACATGGTTGGGAAGTCAACTTTCTGTGAGTATTTACTTACTTGCTCCCAGGATTTTCTCCCTTACAAGTTAATGCTGATACCCTGATGCCATTTCAGAAAACAGGCTTTGATGGGAAGGGTACCACCTCTATAATCTGACTTTTGCTTCAGGACAAAATCCTTGGTTTACCAGTGGGGCCCCAATGACTGTACCAGGGCTGATCCCGCCACAGTTTTTAGACTGGCTTGCTACCTTTCTGCTGGCTTGGCTGGTACTACATAACAAGGGCAAATGGATAGGAATGATATTACATAAAGAGCTGTGAAAGTAAGGTCACCATGGTGTCAATGCTCTACATTTGAGTTCCACAGGATGGCACCTAAGGAGCCAAAGGACAAACCACCTGAGTGGTAGGTAGGTTATTCAACCATGTAGGAGCCATATCTCAGTGCAGAATAGCAGTGTCCTAGCTTGTCACAGAAACCTGCAGTTGCCCTCGAGCTGGGTAGCAGGGAGGATAGAAAGGGCTGTCCTCCTTCAACCAGGAGATGGGTGAGAAATAGCCTCGTGGCAGCCTCCCACAAGATAGGGCCAAGAAACTCCCTTGCAGCAGCTCCTGTCCTTATCTTTGCCTGTTCCAGGAGCAATCATGGGGCACTCTGCCAAGACTCCCTTCAGACTGCAGTTCAGCCTTGTTCATGTGGCCTAGATGAAGATGTGCAAAGTCACCAGCATGTCACAGCGGGGTCATTCCCCTATACTTGGTTACATGGAGCTCTTCTTGGCCTTCTTTCAGGGCACTTTTTAAACCCAGTCCCCACATTTCCCAACCCTGCCTTCTGACTCCTTTTCCTTTCTCTCTTCAGCCGGCCAGTTCCTGTCTGGGCTTGCCCCCACCTTGTTCCCTCTCTCCCTCCTTTGCTAGACACAGCAAATAACCACCAATGCACACCTCACATTGCCTCCTGTCCCCTTGCCATGAAGTTATTGGTGCAGGAGGCATTTTGTATGGCTTCCAATTTATCACAGGTGACATTTTAATCAAGAATTTTGCTGCTTTTTAACATGGCTCTCCATCTTTCTGACCTCTAATATCAGTTTCCTCACTGCCCACTGCTCAGAAGCCACCAAACTGCAATTGCTCATCTTATGGTACTGGGTAGGTGAACAGGTCAAAGGGCAACTCTCCTCTAAACAGTCAGAAACCCTGGCTGACAGGGGCTTTGCTGCTTTCAACACATAACAACCAAAGTCATCATTGAGGGGAGGGTGCAGAGTCATGGCCATTACAATAAGCTGGAAGGGGACAAAAGCTGCTAAAGAATATTGGAGTTTTATAGGGGCAGGGTCATGAAATTTCTTCTCTTATTCTACCACTGGTCATCTCATCATATGGGCTGGAGACGTGGCTTGGTTGGTAGAGTGCTTGCCTAGCATGCTTAGAGCTCTGGGTTCTATCCTGCAGTGCTTACATTGGAGCATGGGTGGTACACACTTTGTAGTCTCGTGCTTTGAAGGTGAAGGCAGGAGGATCGGACATTAACAGGTATCTTCTGGTATATATCAAATTCCAAGCCAGCCAGCCAGGGCTACATGAGACCCCCTGTCTCAACACACACACACCCCAAAACAAAACATGAGACCCCTATTTCAACACACACACACACACACACACACACACACACACACACACACACACACACCAAAACAAAACTATAATTTCATCATATGGCTATACACACACCAAAACAAAACCATAATTTCATCATATGGCTACATCTCCCTGTAAGGGAGGCTGGGAAATGTGTGCCCGGGAGGAACAGGCAGGCATGGGTGAGGTGAGTAGCTAGTGTCTCTGCTGCAGGCACGCTGGTGTATTGGCAATGAGGACGGTGAGAGATGCCCAGACTAGGAGATTATGTTGAAAGTAGAAACATCAGAATCTAATGATTCCAAGGTATCTGGCCTGAATAATTGGGAAGAGTAGAGTTACCATATAACAAGATGGTAGATAATGAAAACTCATTTTTTTGGCATGCAGTTTTTGAGATAGCTATAGATATGCACATCAAATAGGCAGTTAAATAAGCAAGTCTACCATTCAAAGGTGCACTCAAAACTGAATATGTAAGAGTAAGGACCCTTGGGATAGGATGGTTGTTAAAGCCATTGGACTCTAAACAGGAACTTGTATTCCTAACACTGAATTTTATTCATTCTACAAAGTACATTTTCTCAGGCCTTTGAGACTGGGATACATCTTCCAACACTCAGTAGAATCTTCAATTATTGTGATTGGCAGCATCTTCTTTCCTTGCCAGTGGCATATGATCTAATGATGTATCTGATAATGGATGAGGCCCTGAGTTCAATGAAATATGGGAGTAATAGCAGTAAAAGGCCAATAATATGGAGCACTAACTACCGTACCTCAGGGACCATGCTAACCCTTTCTATGACTATGTTTAGATGTAGTTATAATATAGAAAGATGAAAAGCAGGGGTTGGGGAGATAGCTCAGTAGCTAAAGATTTGAGTTCAATACCCAGAACCCACATGAAAAAAGCCAGATACAGCAGTGTATGCTGTAATCCATGGGGGGATGGACATAGATAAATCCCTGGGGCTCACTGGCCAGCCTCTGTAGCCTACTTAAGTTCCAGGTCAGTGAGAGACCCTGTCTCAAAAAAGGAGGGACCTGGAGAGATGGCTCAGTAATAATGAACACTAGTTGCTCTTCCAGAAGACCCAAGTTCAATTCCCAACACCCATACCAGGTAGCTCACAACCACCTGTAACTCCAACTCCAGGGGCTCTGACACACCCTTCTGGCTTCCAACAGCACCCCCACACACATGGAATATTCACACACATACACATAAATAAAAATTGAAAGTTAAAAACTTAATGAAAAAAGATGAACAGCTCGTGGGGAGCATACTCGAGGTTGTCCTCTGACTTCCATATGAAAATAAATGTGCACGACACACATGTGCATCCATCACATACATGTGTAACCCCTCTCTTCTTCCCCTACACAAAGGCTACATAGTCATGAAAAATCATAGAAATCTGACTAAAGCTTACCCTATCTTATCTAAAATGTAATTCCAACAGTACCTAATTTAAGGTTGAGCCCAAGAACTAATATGGGTGCTAAGAGCGGTAGTTAGTACATGATAAACAGTGAATTATTTGATAACCATTGGTGTTAAAATATGAAAACTGATACATGCATACAAAAAATATGTAGTTATGGACCTCTACACTTTACTGCATATATTTTATACATCAGAAAAAGAGTGACCATCTTTTTTGTTTGTTTTATTTTAGACGAGTCTCATGTAGCCCAACCTGGAACTTCTGATCCTCCTGCTCCTCAATGCTGGGGTTAGATGTAGGCCTCTGCCTTGCTCACTTTTATGTGAATGCTCAGGATGGAACCTGGGGCTGTGTGTGTGTGTGTGTGTGTGTGTGTGTGTGTGTGTGTATGTGTGTGTGTGTTAGGTAAACACTCTACCAACTAACTGAGCTATAGCTACAACCCAAAAATCTGTCTTCTAAATAAAAACAGGAGAATCAGGGCCACTTATATTCACTGAAGCATTTTTTCTTTTCTTTTTTTTTAATTAAGAAAAATTTTCCATTCATTTTACACACCAATCAAAGATCCCCTTCTTCCCTCCTCTTGCCCCCCCCAGCCTCACCCTCCCAACCCACCCCCCACTCCCCCCACAAGAAGGCAAGGCCTTCCATGAGGAGGCACATCCAGTAGAGGCAAGTCTGAAATAAATGCTTCTGGTTTCTTTTGATTGTTAGGAAGACTTTTGTTGTTGTTGTTTGCTTGCTTTGTTTGGTTTTCGAGACAGGGTTTCTCTGTGTAGCTTTGTGCCTTTCCTGGAACTCGCTCTGTAGACCAGGC
Organism: Peromyscus nudipes; assembly: GCA_902168325.1. Classification (NCBI taxonomy): domain Eukaryota; kingdom Metazoa; phylum Chordata; class Mammalia; order Rodentia; family Cricetidae; genus Peromyscus; species Peromyscus nudipes. Next base: position 47,593 of record CABHPH010131498.1, read on the forward strand.
TGGCCTTGAACTCACAGAGATCCGCCTGCCTCTGCCTCCCGAGTGCTGGGATTAAAGGCAAGGTCATCCTTCTAATCTTTCAATGTCTTTAATATTTAAAATGGGTTTCTTAGACAACAAATAGTTGGATATTTCCTTTTAATCCCCTCTGGCTAGCTCCCTTCCTCTCTTCTCCTGCTTTATCCCTGTTCCTGTCCCAGCTTCCACCCCATCACCTAGCTTGCTTGCTCCCTCTTTTTTTTGTGCTGGAGATGCAGCACAGGGCACTACACATTTTAAGCCCATGTTCTGTCACTGAGCTACATGCCTAGTTCCTGTGTCTTTTGATTGGTGTTTTTGGACCACCGATGCTTCAAGTGACTATCAAAATGGCTGTATTTCTGTCTCTGCTGTTTGTTATTCCTTTCTGTTCTTTGACCTTGTTTCCTGCTGTCTTCAACTCTTCTACCCTTTCTGATGTTAATTGAGCATTTTATATGATTCCATTTTCTCTCCTTTCTTAGCATGTCAATTATACTTAAAAAGAATAATCCCTTAGGGAGGAGCTCAACCTCAGTTGAGGAGCTATTGATGGTTGATGGCTTCTTGGGGAGGAAGAGACAGGTTTTTAAAAAGGGTGTGACTCCTGATAGGTCAGCCATGCTCCAGTGAATGGCCCCACACCCAGGGTTTTATAATCAGCTCAAATTGGGCTTGATGGGTTATTTTTAAAAAAGAAAAAAGAGGTCAGAAAGTTGAGAGGGGGTGTCAAGGTGGAGTTGTGTATCTGGGAGGAGTTAGAGGGAGGAGTAGGGGTGATTATGATCAAAGAACATTATATGAACTTCTCAAAGAATAAATAAAAATACCACATATTGAGGGGCCACGGGGGAGGGAATTGGAAGAGAGGAGGGAGGGGAAACTGCGGTCAGGATGTTAAATAAATAAATAAATTTAATTAATACAATTTTTAAAAACCTATATATTTAAAAAAAATCGGGGTTGGGGATTTAGCTCAGTGGTAGAGCACTTGCCTAGCAAGCGCAAGGCCCTGGGTTGGGTCCTCAGCTCCGGAAAGTAAAATAAAATAAATAAAATAAAATAAAATAAAATAAAATAAAATAAAATAAAATAAAATAAAGGTGTGAAAAATAATAATAAAATAAAAAACTATAAAAAAAATCCCCCAAACCAGGTGTTGTATAACAATTTTCCCCAGGATTGAAACATTCCATCCTGCAGGAAAGCTCTTTAAACAGGAAGGTAAACAACTCAAAACAGCTTCAGGAAGTCCCTGAAACTGACCAGATTCATTAGGCCCCCTTCCTGCCAGAGTCAGCAATAAAAGCAGGAAGTAGGAAGCTGAGCTGCAGAGAAGACACTCAGGGAATTGCAAAGAAGATTCTGTGACCAGACCAGCTGCCTAGAAGAAGCAGAAACCAGACCAGCTGTTTGAAAGGGTTCAGACCAACAGAGGCAACTGGAAAGGGCACTCTCCAACCTGTTGAGCTGCCTGCAAGCTGTGTGCAGTGTGCTCCAGGCTCCCAGCTGTGTGAACTGTCCCCCATGCTGGGGTGGGCTTTGGTGATGTAGCTGTCTTTGAGTCATTTCTGCTCCAGTAAGTAACCTTTCACCCATACTCCTGTAGGTAACCCTAATAAAACTCATCGGTTCACCAAATTGGACTTTGGCGGTATCCATACTTTGGTCTGTCATTCTTTCTAGATAATTCTACTAGCCATAAACTTTGTTTGAGAAAAATCTTTATTTCTCCTTCACATTCAAAGAGTAATTTGGTTGGATTCAGAATTCTAGTTGTGTGCCTACCATAACACTTTAAATAATTCATTTTACTCTCATTTGCAAGGGTTCCAAAGAGAAGCCTAATGTCGTCTTTCCTCTTTCTCCTCTGCAGCTAAGATGCTTTCCCTCTGTGGTTTATTTAAAAAATTTCTAGAATGAGTATGACATTTGATATTATATGATTGATTATGATATCCACATACTGATTTTTTTTTTGGCGTTTATCCTTCTTAGTGTTTTCTAATCTTCCTGGATCTGTAGTTTGGTGTCTGTCATTAATACTGGGGAATTCAAGGCTGGAGAGATGGCTCCGCAGTTAGGAGCACTGGCTGCTCTTGCAGAGGACCCAGGTATGGACCCAGTAACCACATGGCAGCTCACAACTCCTGTTTTCCTTACAACTCTTGTTTTTACAACTCTGGCTTCCATAACTCCTGTTCCAGGAGATCTGATTCCTCCTTCTGGCCTCTGTTGAAACTAAGCACACATGTGCTGTGCATATATTCATACATACCTGAAGGCAAACACATACACACATAAAATAAAAACAAATGTTTGTAAATACTGTTAAATTCTCAGCCATTATTATATTAAATCTTTTTTTCTGTTCTTTTCAGTTTCTTTTTTTGTTGTTGTTTTGTTTTTTGAGACAGCATTTCTCTGTGTAACAGCCTTGGCTGTCCTGGAACTCACTCTGTAGACAAGGCTGGCCTTGAACTCACAGAGATCTGCCTGCCTCCACCTCCCAAGTACTGAGATTAAAGGTGTGCACTACCACGGCCCGGCTTTCAGTTTCTTTTTTTTTTAAGAAAAGACTTATTTGTATTTTATGTACATTGGTGTGTTGGTGCATGTATGTCTGTGTGAAGGTGTCAGATTCTCTGGAACTGAACTGGAGTTACAGACACTCGTGAGCTGCCATGTGGGTGCTAAGAATTGAACCCGGGTCCTCTGGAAAGTAGCCAGTGCTCTTAACTGTTGAGCCATCTCTCTAGCCCCTCAATTAATTAATTAATTGCATTAATATTTTAGAGATTTCTATTAGCATACCTTCATGTTCTCTGACGTTTTCCTTGACTGCATACTCAGGCTACAGTTGAGCCTGTCAAAGGTGTTCTTGATTTCTGTTACAGCTGTTTACAGAGAGAGAGGGAGAGAGAGAGGGAGGGTATGTGTGTGTTTGTATGTATGTGCCAGCTGGGTATTGAACCTAGAGCTCTGTTCATGCTAAGTCTATAGTCTGTGACTGTCCTACATCTGTAGCCTCCATTTTGATTTCTAGCATTTTCTATTGGTTCTTAGAGTTTCTGTCTGTTTTGAATGTGATCCAGTTTTTCATTAGATCCCTTAATATATTGTAGTGGTTTTAAATTCCTGCTGATATGACCAGTATCTCTCCAATATCTGAATGTGCTTTGATACTTAGCTCTTCAATCTGTGCTCAAGTTTTTTTTCCGAAGTGCTTTTAATGTTCTTGTTGACAGGTGGGTATGATGTAAAGGGTAAAAGTTGCTGGAGTGGGTGAGTCTTCACTGATGTAGCTGCAGTATTGGGGAGAGGGGAAGGATGGTTCAGTCTTGCACATTTTTTAAATGAGCTTGTGTAGCTGGATGGCTGGATTGGGAATTTGGCATTTGCTTCTTCCCCTCCCCGTCTATATTGACAGGCTGGAGAGGGCTGAAGTCTGGCATTCCTTTCCCCGGTGTCAAAGGTTAGAGGGCCCTTCAGTTTGCTTAGAATGATAACACCCAAGGTGATTAGACTTTGGTAAAATCCTTTTCCTTGCTTTTGTTAAGAAGAACAAAATCTTCTAAGAATGTTCCAGAATAGTTTCTTCTCCTATTTACCTGAGAAGCAGATGGCCCCCCTCTTGAAACACCCTCAAAGGCACATCCTCAGAACCTGGTAGGTAAAACTCACCAAATTGTATAGAACCCCTCATCAGCTAGTAGTTTTTACTCTGAAAGTTGTCCACGCACACTTTGAGCCATTCATCAATTACAATTTAACCTTTCCTACTGTGGTTCTGACTCTAGCTGACAGGTTTCTATTCCAAAGCTTCTGCTTTGGTAAGCTGTGATTTTTCTAAATTTGCCTGTGTCTCTTTGCGCGCGCGCGTGTGTGTGTGTGTGTGTGTGTGTGTGTGTGTGTAGGTGGCAGCAGTTAACCTTGTGACCTCAATTTTCTGATTGATCTAAAGGAGTTGTTGACTTTAAGACTGTTTTGCTTTTCTGTTATTGTAAGGTCAGGCAGGAATGATGACTTCTAAGGTCCTCATGTGCCGGGCCAGAAACTGGAAGTCAGCATTTTCTTATCACTGCAAAAAGATTAAATAACATGCCAAATATTTATCAGTAAAGGACTGGTTTTCCACAATGTACAGCATTCACCCAGCAGGGTACTATTGATCAAAAATAGTCAGTTCTAAATACCCTGATGTGAAATGATGTGCAAAACATTTAAAAACATTTTTTAAAGTAGGTGGAAAAAGCCAGGTAGTGGTGGCACTTGGGAGGCAGAGGCAGAGGCAGGCAGATCTGAGTTCGAGGCCACCCTGGTCTACAGAGCAAGTTTCAGGACAACCAGGGCTATACAGAGAAACCTTGTCTTGGAAAAACAAAAAACAAAAGTAAGTGGAGAAAAATAAAGAGCTGACATTTGTTTAGCACTCCATAAAGTGAATCAATGTTCATTTGTAAATAGATATTTGTATATACCTACTATTTCTCAAAATAAAGACAATTCAAAGATTAGTAAAAAAAATACATATATACCAAATCATAGCACTCGTATTTCAATACTATGAGAAATATTTTTGTTTCTCAGTTTTTCAAACTGAACCTAGATGTGCCAAGGCATACCTGTAATCTCAGCATTCAAAAGGTGAAACATGAGAATTAATGATCCAGGGTCAACCTCAGCTACATAGCAAATTTGAGGTCAGCCTGGGTTACATGTGACCTTATCTCAAAACAAAAAACTCCAAATGTTTTTAATTTTGTTATATTATTTCAAGAATTAATTTTTAGAAAAACTGCCCATTCAAATAAACCTGAAAGGAAATATGTGAAAATGACATCAGTCATTGATTTTGGTGGTGGAACATAAGACAATTTCTCCTCTATTAACCAGACATTTTGTAATGTCATCATATTCCATTAAGTGTTGTTTGTGTGCAACACATAGAGTTTTGTTTGCTTTGAGCCTCTGGTGCCCAGATGTTATAAAGTAAATGGAAAGCCCTTTTCCAGAACACTGCTCAGGCCAAGCTGCTTCCGTTGGCCATTCCGCTTGTTCCATTGCCATTTGCAGCCCACATTTAAAAGCTGACATACGTCACTCTTTCAATAAGCAGTTCCATGTTTGTTGAAGGACTTGACCAAGGAAAAAGGCTGGCTAAGTGCTTAAGCAAACTGAGAGTGAACAGCCAGCCTCCAACAGCAGCACCTCCTGTAAACAACCATATGGCCTGGCAAAGCCAGGGGCAGAGCTGGCATGGCTGCTGTCCTACCCCTCTCAACCCCCAAAAGAAACAAACCTAAGAATGGAAAGGAGACAATTTGGGCTAGACAGCTGACAAGTGGCCACTTGTGTTTTTCCAAGAAGAAATCTTTATCTAAAAGAATAAAGGAGAAAAGATACTTAAGAGCCCAGAAAGAATGGCTGTTTTTAAAATAAAACATACAATGCAGCGAGACGGTGGTGGTGCGCACCTTTAATCTCAGCACTTGGGAAGAGAGGCAGGTGGATCTCTGAGTTTTGAGGCCTGCCTGGTCTACACAGTGAGACCCTGTCTCAAAACAAACAAACAAACAAAACAAACAGACAAACAAAAACCCTGTGGCTCAGTGGTTAAGAGTACTGGTTGCTCTTCCAGATGACCTGGGTTCAATTCCCAGCACCCATATGGTGGCTCATAGTCATCTGTACCTCCAGTTCCAGGGGATCCAACACCTCTTCTGACCTCCCTGGTCACCAGGCATGCATGTGGTACACAGACATAATGCAGGCATCTATAATAAAAACTTTTTTAAATGCAATGCTTAGAATACAAAACTAAACATACACCAAAATCCTACTGGTGTTAATTGAAAGGGAAAAAAGGGGCCTCTTTGAATTAGCAAAAAGTTCTGAATTGCAGGATGCCTTTAATAAAATATCACTATATAAACACATTCTCAAACATACGAACTTAGTTAATGAATTCTGTCTTAGAAATTCTGAAATAAGCCGGGCGTTGGTGGCGCACGCCTTTAATCCCAGCGCTCGGGAGGCAGAGGTGGGCGGATCTCTGTGAGTTTGAGGCTAGCCTGGGCTACCAAGTGAGCTCCAGGAAAGGCACAAAGCTACACAGAGAAACCCTGTCTCAAAAAAACAAAAACAAAAAAAAAAAAAAGAAATTCTGAAATAAGTAGAACTCACACTTTAGTAGCCTGCCATGGAATTATCTGGGAGATATCTCTTTTAATTGGATTTTTGGCACCACCAGTCTTAATTCTAGAAAGTTCTGTGGAAAACAGAACATTTGGATCATTGTTATGTTATTTCCAAAGGCTTTAAAAAGCTGTTTCAGTTACTAAGAATGATTTTGGGTCTTAATGATTTAAGATAGTTAAATAAGTATCTTAACATATTTTTCTAAAGATTTCAAACCAATTCTATTAAGAGACTAGATTGTTACAAAAAAACCTTATAATTTTGTTTATTCTGTGAATTTCAATAATGGTTCCTTCTTTTCTTTTAAAAAAGGGTTTATTTTATTTTATGTGTGTGTTTTGCCTGCATGTATGTAAGTGCACCATGTGCATGCCTGGTGCCCATGTTGGAAGAGGGCACTGGATCCCCTGAAACTGGAGCTACAGCTACACCACATGGGTGCTGGGAATTGAACCTGGGTCCTCTGCAAGAGCAGCCAGTGCTCTAAAGTGATGAGTGAATTCCCCAGCCCCAGTCTTTTTTTCTTTTCCCCAATGACAAGGCAAGCATAAAGATCAAGACACTGGTCATTTAGAATATCTTATTTTGATTGTGAAAATGATTGAGAGAGTCATGTTGGGTTTTTTGTGTACAATAAACTTAAGAGGCTTATATTTTCAATAGGGAAGACTCAGAAAATCCAGAATATTCTAGATAAGTATGTGAGCTATAACTCCGTGAGGAGCTAGGAGTTACTAGAACATGCTAGGGTCAGGAGTGAGGTGTACTCTGTGCCCCAATATGATACTCCCTCTCAGACTAAAGAAATAAGTACTAGAACCACACAGAATTACATTATGCTTACGAGAAGAAAAAAAAACCCAAGAAGATGCAATTATTTTACACGGTAGTGGTTTACACAAAGTATGTAAAATAGAACCCTTCAAATTTTAAGCAAGCATCCAAAGAGCCCCATATTCTAAAGTAAAAGAAGTGGCCTAACACTTGTAATGAAGACTAATAGACTCACTGGAGAAATATTAACTGATGCTTCCTGTTGGGAGAGAGCTGAGTCAGCTCTGGGACTCAGCCAGCCTTTTCAGGTTTCAATTTTCAAATCTTGAATGCCTACAAGCTGTCCAGTCTCTGGTGATAACTGCATGCTAGCCAAAAGCAGATAAATCTAACACATAGATCACAACTGGAAGTGTTCATTCCTAAAGGAAGCAATCCCTTCTTGTTAACAATGGGAGGGTATTAATTAACTGAGGGGCCCTGCTATACATCGTCAACATTTTGAAAAGCTGCTTCTTAGTGAAATAGGTGTCTGTCCCCTGTGCTTTTCTGTGGCTTCTCACTTTTGGAGGTCTGGCCTGCTGCCTTGTGATTCCTCTGGGTTTGTTGCTTCATTGGGACCCTTTGTGCATCCTGCAGAGAGCGTGCAGTTTCCTGCACAGGCTCGGGGCACTCACCCTTCACCTCCCAGCTTTTCAAGTTCTTTTGAAATAGCAAGGTGAGCTGGGTGTAGTGGCCCATGTATGTCTTTAATCCCAATACTGGGGAGGCAGAGGATCTCTGTAAGTTTGAGACTAGCCTGGTGTACGTAGTGAATTCCAGGACAGCCAAGGCTATGGAGAGAGACCCTGTCAACAAACAAGGAAACAAATAGAAAAGAAAACAAAAACAAAAGAAAGAAAAGCAAGGTGAAAAGTAGTTCATCTTGTTCCATGTGTTTACGTTGTTTTTCTTGGTTTTTTTTTTTAAAGGTTTCTAGGAACAACCTTGTGTTTATTATCCAGAAGAAGCTATTGAAAAACATGCGCAAACTTTCTTTACCATGGACACTGAGTTAGTTATACTTTTTTTGTTTGTTTCTGGTTTTTCGAGACAGAGCTTCTCTGTGTAACAGCCCTGGCTGTCCTGGAACTCGCTCTGTAGACCCAACTGGCCTTGAACTTAGAGATCCACCTGCCTCTGCCTCCTGAGTGCTTTGATAAAAGGCTTGTACCACCATGTCTGGTTTACTTTCTCATTTTTTTTATGCAGTTGAGGAGCCCAGCCCAGGAAATGGTACCACCCACACTCGGGTTGAGTTTTCCCTTTTTCTTAACTCTGGGAAATGCCCCTGGAGACACCCAGAGGTTTGTCTCCTAAGTGATTCTGAATTCTCATCAAGTGGACAATCAGATACCTTCATAGTTTGGGCTTTTATTATTATCAATGTTATGATTTTCCTCTTACCTCTTTTTTTATTTTGTTTTGTTTTTGAGTCGTGGTTTCTCTGGGTAGCCCTAGCTGTCCTGAAACTCACTCTGTAGACCAGGCTGGCCTCAAACTGAGATCTGCCTGCCTCTGCTTCCCAAGTGTTGGGATTAAAGACGTGCACCACCATCACCTGGCTTCTTTTACCTCTTTTAATGGGGGCAGCTCTGGGCTTTGTGAAGTCTGACACACAATTTGAGAAGCTTCCTGAAAAAAACTTTTCAAATTAAAATGCAAAATTAGATACAAAATGTAATGTTTACAATGAGAAAAAGAATCACCACAAATTACAAGTTGTAAAATAGCACAAAATTCAGGAGGGGGACAATGTGGTTGATTCAAATGTCTTGATTTCTTGTGAATAGTTTAGAAATCTTTGTTCAGTTTCACAACTTAATATCAAATGTATTAAGGTTATTATGAAATTTGAGACAACTATCCAATTTCATATATGAACCGTAAACTCTCAAGACTTATTTAATAGCTAATCTTAAATATTCTTTGATTTGATAACACTCATTAACTAGCTTGTCCTTGATGCTCTCCTTGTAGTGGCTGTGGTATTCATTGGTGACTGCTGATTCAGATACCAAGATTAAAACATTTACTTTAACTCTCAAGCAGGCAGGTATCGGACACTTCTCCTTTGGAACTGTGTGTACGCCCCTGAGACAAAGAGAGGATCCAAAGCCCGTGTTATTCTTGGTGTCCTTGCTGGACTTTGTATCCAAGTCCTTGACTGGAACTAGGTTAGTTTCAGAGAAGCGCCAACAGAGCAAAATGGACAGGCCATTTTCTAACTTTTTTGTTTTTGTTGTTGTTTTTGGTTTGGATTGGTTTTTTTTTGGGGGGGGGGGACAAGGTCTCTTTGTGTAGTCTTGGCTCTCCTGGAACTTATTCTGTAAGAACAGACTGGCCTTGAACTCTCAGAGATCCTCCTGTCTCTGCCTCCCAAGTGCTGGGATTAAAGGAGTGCGCACCACTGTTGGCTTTCTAACTGTTCTTATAGGGAGAGACATTTAACTCCTCGCCTACAGAACTTCTTTGAAATTTGTCCTCAGTAAATCCTATATTTTAAGATGTATGCTACTAAGCAGTAAATATACTTAGCAAATATTTTTTGGGTAGAGTGGAGAGGAGACAGAGTGCAATAGGAAATTTTATGAGGAAATGAAATATAGTAAGCTTCTGTTTTGATAGCAAAGAACTAGGAAGTTAAAAAAATTACAGTCTTCAGCCTGAAAGGACAACTGTTAGAAAAGAGAAACCAAAACAAAGGAAGCAGAAGGGCTGGACTACAGTGTGTTTTCATCTCAGTTGTGCTGTGGTGTTGAATTTACTCTCTTAACCCAGCAGTGTTCATTTCCTGTCCCATGAACTGAAGGGAAGATGTCTAAGTGGGCAGTCCTGTAGGCACGCCCACGCTGGGAGCCAGGTGTACACTCACCCCTGGAGAGTTGCTGGAGAAGAGTTAAACTGGAACTGCTGCTAAGGGTGTAATATAGCGATTCCCATAGGAAATCACCAGCATTTGGAGTTGTTTCCTCTTTGGATGGGGATGGGAGAGTGCCGAGGATTGACTCTGGAGCCTCACTTTACTAAGCATTATTGAGCATTTACCCTCAAAAAATTCATAGTAAAACATACATAGCATTTACAATTGTAATTCCGTGAAATGCATTTTCTGTGGCATTAAGTACATTAGCAGTATTGTACAACCATCACCATTTCCTACTGCCCAAACTTTTGTCATCTCCATAGAAATCCTGTGTCCCTTAAACCATACCTCCCATCCTCCTCACCCTTCCAGATCCAGCATCCTCTAGTCTACTTTATCTCTATGAACTTGTCCACTCTAGGTATCACACAGAAGTGAAATCATATGGGAGCTTCTGTGTCTGGCTTATTTTACTTCGAAGGTTCCCAGGTTCATACGTGTTCTAGTGTCTACCAAGAGTCTCGTTCCTTTTTGTGTATGTCTACCACATTTTATCCATTCATCTGTTCAATATTTGGGTCATTTCCATACCTTGGCCATTGTGACTAACGCTGCTGTGAATGTCGGTGTACAAGCATTTGCTTGGGTCCCCGCTTTCAATCCTTTAGGCTTTACCTAGGAGTAGAACCGGCTGGGTCAGATGGTAATGTTTCTCTTTTTGAGGACCAGCCCTATTGCTTTCAGTAGCGGCTGCACCATTTTAGTTTTCCACCAGCAAGGTAGAGCTTCAGTTTCTCTGCATCCGGCTTTACACTTGTTTCCTCCTTGCATTTTTCTGTCATAGTCTTTCTAATGACTATCAAGTGTTACCTCATATGGCTTTGATTGCATTTCTCTAGTGAATGGTGATGTTAAGTATTTTTTTCATGTAAATTTTTCATTTATTGGCCATTCATATATTTGATGAATGAGTTCAAATCCTTTGCCTATTTTTTTTTCCGAGACAGGGTTTCTCTGTGTAGCTTTGCACCTTTCCTGGAGCTCACTTGGTAGCCCAGGCTGGCCTCGAACTCACAAAGATCCGCCTGCCTCCCGAGTGCTGGGATTAAAGGCGTGTGCCACCACTGCCTGGCTACCTTTGCCTATTTTTATTTTTAAATTTTAATATTATTATTTTTCGAGATAGAGTCTGACTATATAGCCCAGGCTGAACTCAAACTGAAGATTCTTTTGACTGCCTCTGCCTCCAGAGTGCTGGGATTACAGGCAATGGCTCCTTTACACCCAGTTTTCTTTGCTTATTTTTACAATTTTAAAATTGTGTGTGATAGGGAATGTGTTCTTTATTGTATGTTAGGTTCAAAGGCTCGAGCATATTCAAGTAAGAGATCAGAGGACAACTTGCTGGAGACTGTTTACTCCTTCCACCATGTGGGTTCCAAGGATCAAACTCAGGTTGTTTGGCTTGACAGCAAGCACTTTTACCTCCAGAGACATCCCACCATCCCCTTTTGCTTATTTTTATATTGAAGGGTTGTGTTTATTTGTTTTGTTGTAGAGCTGGTTTTTTTATATATATTGTGAATTTTAATTCCATATTAGATTGATTTACAGAGATCTTTTAAAACATTCTGTAGTTTGCCTTTTTACTTTGTTGATTATTATTTTAAATTGACACACAGTAATCATAAATGTTCATAGTTTATAATGTGATAGTATTTTTTTTTTAGAGGATTGGGGGAGGTAGACAGATCTCTAGCCTCAGTCTTACTAAAATCATGTATTAGTTTTATTACATGTATTAGTTTTATACAAACAATATTGCACATGTTAAGAGTTATAAGGACTATAAATAATGTGTTTGGGGGCACACTATTAGTTTTTGTAGTTAAGACTTTATAGTCTTGTGTTGCATAGAGAAATCGTTTAAAAAATTACACAGGGATGTGCAGTCACCTAAATTCTTTGGAATTCCATTTAAAACACTCCTTTATTAGAAATGCATGTATTTATAGCCTAAGTTCAACAATCCTATACAACAAAATATTTTATAGGATTTTGTTAAGATTTTACATTGGAGTTGCTGCCCACAGGCATTTTTAAGTCAAAATGAAATGTGAGATAGTTCAGTAATTGTATTTATTTCCTCTTTATTTGTGCATTTTAGGTAAACCATAGAATTGTTTCAACCCCCCCTTCCCTCCGTTTGAGATTGCCCTGATAAATTTTTCCTCTGCAGCCTTCACTTTGGATTCTCAATATGCAGAAAATAGTCCCTGACGTAGCGGATGGGTTCATAAGTCCCTTCCGGGTTCTCAAATTGAATGGTGCTAGTATGGCAATCTAAGTTCATTTTGCTACATTTAATATACCGAGAAGGTATGCTGTCTGGTACGATGTACAATTTTTGTCTTTAATGTTTTAGGGAGTCCTGTGTCCAAATGTCCTCATTCCGAGTCAGTGTGCCTTTAAGGCTGACGAAATGCTTTCAGGTACTGATGCTGCAGGACCGTGTGAATGAGCTGCTTAAAGCGCCTCCCTCAAAGAGTGGGAAGGAGGCCCCTACTCTGAAGGGGTGCTAGCCACACCTTCCTCCTATCGGCAGGGAGCAGGTGGCCAAACCCTCGGGACCTGGCACCACTGCTCTGTGGCCTGTCCCGTCCTCGTGTCACGTGACGTGGGTCAGCTGCGCAGTCAGGACCCTCAACCGAGGCGGCTGCATCCGCCTAGCACTGGGACCCAGGAATCTCGTTTTTCGGTCCCTCTTCCCCGAACCATCCCGGAAAAGGGGGAGGTTGGTGATGTCATCATCCGGGCACTCGGTGGCGGGGCTATGGTTCACAATGGAACAAAAACAAGCAGCCCTAGTCAAACTAGGCGACGCGGCTGCAGCTCCAGCGCTTAACCCCCTCCTGTCCACATCCCCGCCATTCCCGACAGTCCAGTCCCTTCGCCCGCACCGCACGCCACAACTCCGGCGTCCTTCCCTTCCCCCACCTCTTTTCTAGAGCTTTCTGCGGCCGCTGTCAGCTCTCGGCCGGGTCCCCTCGCTGAAGGGTATGAAAGAGCCGCTGGCCCTTCCATGACCCCCCTAGAGGGGCCGTCCGGAAGCCTGGGTACGGCGAACAATCTTTCCCCAGCATTGTCTTCCCCTCCCCCACCCAGTTTGCCGAGTTCCAGGCGTCCATCGCCTTGTCCCGCCCCCTAGCGGCGCGCGGCGTTCCTCCGGCTCCCCCACCAACCCGAGGTGGACCGAGAGGCGAGGGGGCAGCTGGCCGAGCAGGGGGCTGGGCAGAGGGAGGGGCGGGCCGAGCGCTGAGGGGCGGGGCTTCGAAGGGGCGGGCCCTGCCGGGGGCGGAGAAGATCTGAGGCTTGGGCGGCGCTGGGACTAGTGGGAGTCTGCGCTGCCGCCGCCGCTGTTGCTGCCGCCACTGCCGTCGCCGCCGCCACTGGCCGTGCGGGTTTTTTTTTTTTTCCGTCTTTTTTTTCGTTTTTGATTTGTTGGATCCGCCATATTGACGAGGCCGTGGTAGCCAAGGCTGCGGACGCTAGTCTCCGCCACCGGCGGAGCCGCAACCTCTCGGTAGCCGGCCCGTTCGGGCCCTCGTCTGTCCCACCGAACCCTCTCCCTGCCTTGCACCGGCTCCCCGGGCTCGCGGGAGCCGGCCGCCGCCGCCTCTCCCTCACGGGAGGCGGCTGCCTTTAGCGCCCCGGGACTTGGGGTCGGTGACGGCAGTGGGGAGTGGAGCCGCAGCTCGGCGACCAGGCCCGGAGTGGGGGGACAGAGGCGGCGACTAGGGGAAGGTGAAACTGCCGCTGCAGGAGGAGGAGCAGGAGGAGGTGACGCAGGAGAAACGCACCGCCCGGAGCTTGACTGAGCTCAGAGAGCGCCCCAGCCCGAGGGGAGAAGGGGGAAGAGGGCCGCCGCCGGCGGAGAGGGAGGAGGAGGCGGCCGTAGCCGCCGCTGCCCTAGGGCGGCCAGGGTGAGGAGCAGACCCTCTTGTCTGCACGCGGCCAGCGTCGCGAGCGCGACACCCGCAGCCTCTCCTCACATTTTGTCCCTCGTCAGCCCCTGGCTTGGGATGCTCTCAGGTTAGGCCTCGTCTCCGGCTCGAGCTTTTGCATTCGGCCTCCCGCCTCCGCGTGTCCTGCTTCTTAGAAGACGCCCGTGTTGTGTTCGGTGAGTAGTCGGCTCGGCGGGGCCGGGGCCGCTCGCCTTTCTGGGGCCGACAGCTGGCCAGAGGGGTGGGGAGGAAGGCACGAGGGGGTGTGCGTGTGTGCGAGAGGTCCCTCCCTCGGGGGCCGCTGGCTGACTAGGTGGGGGGCTCCCTGGTCGCCCGGGGCTGGGCCGGCGCGACCGCGCGCGACCCTCCGTGCTGCACACGGCCGGTGTCTCGGGAGCGCGCGCGCGCGTGTGTGAGAGAGAGCGTGTCCGTGTGTGAGAGACTGTGTTTTGGACTGGCAGGGAAAATGGCTGACGGCTCCGGCCCTCCCCTTCCTCCCCCTTCCCGTCCTGACTGGAGTGGAGAGGAGGTGGAGGAGGAGGAGGAGGAGGAGGATGAAGACTCCGGGCGCGGCGTGCCGCCCTCCACCCGCGCGGGATGTGGGCTCCGAGCGCGCGACGGCGACGACGCGCGGGGGGTGGGGTGGGGTGGGTTCGCGCGCCCCTTAACCCCGCCGCGGACGCCCTCAGCCTCTTCACTTGACACCGAACGCCATTACTGAGGTGGAGTGATTTGGAGCGGGAGAGCTAGGCCTCGGCGACGCCTGGCTATCAGGCCTGCCGACTTGTCCACCTCCCCTCCGCCCTCGGGTGATAACCCGCAGTCGGCCCCCGGCCCCGTGCCCTGGGAAGTGTGAGCCGGTTATCGGTCTCCCACACCTCCTCACCCCCCTTCATCTGCTCACGGCCAAAGGCCAGGAAGGATGTTTTGATGCCGAAATCGCTTCCAAGGGAGAGCAGACCTACCACCTTTCTATTTTTAACTGTTCCTGAAGAAGGAGAAAAAAAGAAAATATTAGCATGTGCGAGTCTGTGACTAATAAAACCCTCAGAGGCTTGTGATGTGAGGCTTCAGGCTTGATAAATGGTTGGTTTTTCATTCATTGTGAAATATTTTAAGTTAAACAGGTGGGGAGCTGGGGTTTTGTTATTGTTTGGGTTTCTCCAGCGACTGGAATTTTAAGGTTTTTCGATACAACGTGCTTAAATTAAGCACGTTATTATTTTGGAAGTTCTGTAGTTACACCGTTAATTGCATTTTCACGGCCGCAGTTTACAGGTGTGTGTAATTGCCGCAGACTGTCGTGGAAAGTAAGTGAGTGAATTGTGGGTTTAGGTTAAATTTTCATGCTTCTGTTGGTAGGAGAGGCATTTGTAATTTTTTTTTCACCTTAAAACTCATCAGCCTTCCATATGTATCCTTTGTATAATTTCACTTAAGAATTTTAGGTGTACCAATGTGGAAACTAATAGAATTCATTAGCTCCCTTTATTATAAGGACTGCTTAACCATGACCAGGTTGCCTTTTTAACCCGTACATTTGAGCTTAAAAATAGAGACTACAAACTCTTCTTTAGATCGCTTTAGTCTACTGAATCACTAGGCTGCCATTTTGGTTTCAGTAAAAATGCCTTCCAATTTCTTGGAAGATTTGGATATTAAATATACAGAGATACCAATATTTGTTTTTGCAATGTTTAAACTTAACGTGCTTTGTCATACTTGTAACTTTAACCCTCTAAACTTTATTGTTCCAGTGTTTGGGTAGAGTGAAAGCCGGAAGTATTTGGAATTGATGTTCCAAGGGTGAGATTTTAAAAAAAAATGTATGTTTCGCTTTCTCTCACAAAAAATTCCGTGTTTTAAACGATATGAATGTCTTCGTGCTTTTTCTTACCTGACCCCTTACCCCCCCACACACACACACACAGTTACCTTAATGTTCTCATACTGTTTCTTCATTTTGTTTGCTGACCTTGGCAGATTCTAAGAGAATATCTGTAGGGATTAAGGACAAGAACAGTAAGGTGGAGAATCTGTTTTTTTTTCCTAAAAGTAACTTTAAAAAGTAGATTTTATCCTTAAATTATGGAGCATTTCATGGGGGCTTCTGTTTTCCTCCTGTCAGTGGAATGCTCTAGGATTTACTTTGGTTCTTTTGTCTACCAGGATCTTGCAGTACATTTTCTGATAATTTCTGGAAGAGCAATTTAGTGGTGTCTCTTCAGAAATTATTTTTCTTTGACATAATAATAATTCTACTTAGGGATGTTTGTCAGAATCCCCCAGTCATTTATTTATTGATTAGTTGCACACATGAAAACATTCTATTCGGTTTTTTTTCCTATTTAACGGGTCAATTTTTAAAGTTTTTGTATTTCTGGGATTTTATTATTGGAACCACTCTTTGTTTGAAGCAGATGAGAGAAAATGACTTGAAACATGTAGGGAGGTTGGGCTGGAGAAATGGCTCAGTGGTTAAGAGTACATATGGTTCTTGCAGAGGACCCAAGTTGGAGTCCCAGCACCCACGTTGGGCAACCCACAACTGTTTGTGAATCCAGCTCCAGGGCATCTGACAGACACCGCTCTGACCTACACACACAAATAATAATTAAATATGTCTGTGTGTTAGTCTTTCTTTGAGACCCTAAGCTGGGGAAGGGAGATAGTCCTGTGGTTATTGAGCTACTTGAGTTTTGTTTTAAAAGCATATGATTCTTTTATTATTATTTTGCATATTATATTTCCTTTCTTGGTATGTTTTCTGAATCTTGAAATGTTTTTCAAAATTTGAGAAACAAGTCTAGGTTTCCATTTCATTGTTTTTAGGATCTGCATCTTTGAAAACCATCTTATTTGTCGCCAAGTGTCTTGTATTTTTACACATTATAATAGTGTTTGGGAAAGAATTACTGCATTGATCCTCAACTCCAGATGTTAGAATCACTTGGGAGGGTTTTTGTTGTTATATCTGATGTGGGCCTGGATAAATTTTCAAGAGTACTGTGTATGATTCCTATACCACAGAAGAGATAAAACCTTGGGGCTATTGTTGCATGTTATTATAGAACTTGTGTAGATGAATAGGAAAATGGATTTTTTTCCTAACTGCTTTCCATTTTCAGCATAATTAGCACTTATTAAGCATTAATTACAAGTCAATGCTGCTAAGCATTTAAACATTCTCATTTATTACATTATATAGGTATTATTTCCCAGTGGTGGGCCTGCCATCTGTCATACTCAGCTAGTGGTACTTTAACTTATGTGCCATATTAGTGTAATGTTAGCCTTTTTTTTGAGACAGGATTTCTCTGTGTAGCCCTAGCTGTCCTGGAACTCACCCTGTAGACCAGGCTAGCCTCAAACTCACAGAAACCTACCTGCCTCTGCCTCGTGAGTGCTGGGATTAAAGGTGTGTGCCACCACTGCCTGGCTATTTTTAAAAAATTTAGAGCCTTTAGTTTGTTGGCTGTACCAGAGTAGCTTTAAATCAGTTTTGTTTGTAAGACTATCAAAATAGTCTGACGTTTGAAAAATAACTTGATCAAGATCTTCCATATGTCTAACAATATATTCAGAGTGATAGGTTAGTGAATTTATGACTAAAATGAGACAACTTTTACATTCCTGAAATGAAAACAAATTTGTTTCCTGGAAATTCATATTATCTCATCAGCGAACATACAGTGAAATTGTTACTTCAATTTGAGAAATCTGAATTTTATTTAATTTAAAATTTTACTTTCACTAACAATTTTAAGATTAAGGGTTTCCTTTAGCATTTTTGTAGCCTTGGTTGATAATTAATGGAATGAAAATAGCCACAACAGACATAGGATGTATGTGCCTTGCTTCCTTAGGGCCTCATGCATGCTAGGGTAGTGGAATGCTACCACCAAGTTACATCTCTATCCCTATGATCATTCTTTTTTGGATTTCTTTGTGTATCCCTGAAACTTGCCCTGTAGACCAGGCTGACCTTGAAAACACAGAGATCCGTCTGCCTGCCTCTACCTCGAGTGCTGGGATTAAAGGCATGCGCCACCACCATTCCGTCCCTGTGATCATTCTTAATGTGACACAAGAATCCTCAAATATCTTTAGTGAATTTTAGAAAATGGGATTTAGTGGTTCTTAAAGTAATTTTGTATTATTTATGTTTCTGTGTTTTGAGACAGGAGCTCACAAACCTAGGCTGCACTGAAGCTGACTGTATAGCCAGAGATGACTTTAAACTCCCCATCCTTCTGCCTCCACCTTCTAAGTGCTCGATTACAGGTATTTGATACTAAAATGATGACTACTGTAGTATATTTTTAGGGAAAAAGTATGGGAAAGTATTATATTGTTAAGATGAGATATTTACCTAAAATTACACTTGATCTTTGTCAAAAGGCTGAGAAGTGATTAAAATTTTCTTTTTCTTTCTTTCTTTCTTTTTTTTTTTTTTTTTTTTTTGGTTTTTCGAGACAGGGTTTCTCTGTGTAGCTTTGCGCCTTTCCTGAAACTCACTTGGTAGCCCAGGCTGGCCTCGAACTCACAGAGATCCACCTGGCTCTGCCTCCCGAGTGCTGGGATTAAAGGCGTGCGCCACCACCGCCCGGCTGTGATTAAAATTTTCAAGCATACCTATGCTAAGTCCTGTGTCTTCATATGTTCATATATACCTTACGTGTACATTCAACAAATGACTTTTGACTGTTGTATAGTTTAGTGTTTCAGACTGGGTCCCTACAAAGCACAGATTGGCCTCAGCCTCCTAAATACTTGAGGTTACAGACTTGCCATGCCGCACCAAGAAGTTTCCAGTTTTATTCTGGATGATTGCCTAACAGTTATTTCTCTGCCTTAACTGTGTGTCAGAGTCATTTGTGGAACTTTTTCAAAGTATGTTTACCTTGGTCTTATTCTCTAATTGGAGCAGTAACTGGCCATTTAAAGGAAAAAAAGTAGGGCAAAGTAAAAAGTACTTGGAGTAGTACAAGCTTGATGACCATAGTTCCCTCAGCAACTCAGGGTTGATTTTTTTGCAGTTCATTTTAGGAAAAGGGAGCATTTGTAGCCCTGTGCATTTTGTGTTCTGTTAGATAAGCAATACTCTTGAATCTAATTTTGTCAGTCAAACCCAAACATAGGGAGAAGTTCAAGGATTAAATTGATAGGTATATGAGACACTGATTGCACAGGCATGATATTCATATTCTCTCTCTCTTTCTCTCTCTCTCTCTCTCTCTCTCTCTCTCTCTCACACACACACACACACACACACACACACACACACACACACACTTCACACATATATTTAACACATTTGTCAGTTCTGAGCACCTTCTTAAGAGTTAAGGTTTCTGGCTCCAGAATTAATGTTTTTAATATCTTTTGAGGCATCGACTTTATTTCATCTATCAGATGTTAATTTGGTGTTTGCTTTGTGCTAGGCATTGTTCTAGTAACTAACTACTATTGTGTAAAAGGAGAGGCGTAGGATTAGTCATCTCTAAAGTCCCTCCTAGGCCTTAATTGTCATCATTTTTCTGTGTCTCGTAGAAAACTGATTTAGGTAGTTACAAGTAGTAGACCTTGTTAAGGTGTAAGCCAATGGGATTGTCCTATTTTCAGTTTCTTTAAAATAGAATATTCTGAACTTGTTTTCTCTAGTGAAGGATATAGCAAGGATAGTGTAAATGAGTTTTTGTGTTTTGAAACAGGGTGTCACTAAGTGTGTAGCCTTGGCTGTCCTGGAACTTGCTATGTAGACCAGGCTGGCCTCAAACTCATGAGCTCACTCACCTCTGCCTCCCAGTGCTAGGATTCCAGTATTACTACACTCAGCTGAAAATGGATTCTTTGAGCATTCTTAGCATATGTATGGGCTTTAGGAATTGATTCTCTACTCCTACACTTTATGCTTTTGTTTTATTCATTTTGTTTAATTGCTTTGATTATTCTTGTCTTCCCACAACCCTGCTCATGCCTGTAGCACAGTCCTTGGGAGCCTGAGGCAGGAATGGAGGAGATATGGACCAAGGTAGGGAGGACCTGTCTCAAAAAATTGCTTTTGATTTTCTTCAGGTACTTTTAGGTTGGTAGATTCTATCTACCCAAACTCAGTCCTAAGTCACTTATTGATAGGTCCTTAGCCCACAGAAAGCATCTGGCACATGCATACTTGGTAACCATTTGGTGAACATAGTTCTCTGTATTCTGATACATTTATTTATGGGGGAGGGAGTGCTTGTGGAGGTCAGAGGACAATTTGAAAGGAGTCCTTTCTCTCCTACCATCTGGGTTCCTGTGATGAAACTCAAAGATTGTCAGGCTTGGTGTCAAATACCTTTCTTTACTGAATCATCTTACCAGCCCTCAACATGATTTTTAAAAAGAATTTTGGGGGGGAGTCAGGTGGGAAAGCTGGGTGGTGGTGGCACACGCTTTTAATCCTAGCACTCGAGGCAGAGGCAGGTGGGTCTCTGTGAATTTGAGACTAGTCTGGTCTACAGAGCTAGTTCTAGAACAGCCAGGGCTACACAAACCTTTTCGGGGGTGGGGGGAGGGTGCTTAACTGCTTTCCCGGGGGACCTGGGTTAAGTTCCTAGCACCCACATGGTGACTTACAACCATCCATAACTATAGTTTCAGGGGATCCAATGCTGCTTTCTGATCTCTGAGCACCAGGCGTGCAGATGGTGAACATACATACATACATACATGCAGGAAAAAAAAACCTCACACTCATTAATCTTTTCGCTACTTAGAGGAATTACTTGAGTTAATAAGCCTTTTATTTGTGTGTGTGGGGGAGGCAGGGGGAGACACTGTGGAGACACTATGTAACCCTGGTTGGCCTGGAACTAGCTGATACCTGCCTCTTGGAGTGCTGGGATTAAAAGGTATGGGTCACCACACCTGGCTTCCTTTTTTTGTTTTGTTTTAAGATTTTATGTATATGAGTGTTAAGTGCACACATGGATTCAGTGCCCTCAGGGGGCCAAAAGAAGGCATTGGATCCCTTGGAATTGGAATTAGAGGTAGTTCTAAGCTGCCACCATGTGGCTTATAAAAACCAAACCCAGGTCCTCTGCAAGAGCCAAGTACTCTTAACCACCGAGTCATCTCTCTAGCCCCAATAGTCCTTTTATGATGAATTCTGGAATGAATCTAGTCTGTCTTTTTGGTTTTTCGAGACAGGGTTTCTCTGTATAACTTTGGTGCCTGTCCTGGATCTTGCTCTGTGGACCAGGCTGGCCTCGAACGCACAAGAGATCTGCCTGCCCCTGCCTCCTAAGTGCTGGGATTAAAGGCGTACACCACAACCGCCTGGCTCTCTTTTTTTTTTTAAGACAAGGTTTCTCTGTGTAAACAGCCCTGGTTGTCCTCTAATTTGCTCTGTAGATCAGACTGGCCTCAAATTTATAGGGATCTGCCTGAGACTGCCTCCTGAGTGCTGGGATTAAAAATGTGGGCCACTACTGCCCTGCTAAATCTAGTCATTTTTAGTAAAGAAAATGGTCCAGTGAGATGAAGGAACATAACCAAGATAGCATATATATAGACTACCTTCTTCGTGAAGCTATTCCATAATTAACAAATCATATCATTTGTTTTCTAAACTGTTACCTTTGCCATCATCAGTTAATGGATAAGAAGATTGGGGATTTTGTCCTTTACCTTTGGGTATTTATAGAACACCTACAACAATAACAATGCTGTTTACATAACTGCTTATTGATTCCCTGAATGGCAAAATTGGGATCCTGTTTTATTTGCAGTAGCAGGGATTGAAACCAGGGCCTTTGAACATGGTTTAGCAAAGTGTTCTCTCAGCCACTAACCTCCTTGTATCCTCAGTGCCACTCCTTCCTCCTTTACTTTTTATTTTGAGACCAGGTCTCAAAAAGTTGCCCAGGCTGGCCTTAAAGTAGCTGTGTAGCCCAAGCAGGCCTTGAACCTCCTGCCTTACCTTCCAGAGTAGCTGAGATGACCAGGAGTGGGGATAACACAACACTGGAAGGTTGTTTGAATTTTAAGTTCTAAAAATTATTGTATTTTATTGTATAAAATGTTTCATTATGATTTCTAAATGTATGTTTCTTATGTACTTTGATCATTATTCACCTCCTTATATTATCTTTTCTTGGTTCCCTCTGCCTCCCTTTCTCATCCTTTTCCCAAATAGTTGCCCTTCTACTTTCATGACTTATATTTTTTTTTATAACTTAGCTTATCTTCTAGATGTTATGTTTTTTGTTGGCTTTCCTATTGAAAGTGCCTTAATTTTTAATTCATATTAAAGCATCACTCAAGAGATTGTGGGGTAAGGGATGTTGTCTTTACTTTTACAGCCTAAGAAACCGAGGCAATGAAGTGACTGATAGCCAGGATCACTGGGCCAGTAAAATGCTTAGGAAAGAGAAAGCCTTCAAGCTAGGATTGCTGCTTGAAGCCCTGGTCCCTCCAGCTCCTCTACCAAATCCCACTTCTGGACTAATTGAACCTCTTTCCCCATCATCTCTGCTGGAATGAATTGGACTAAATCTCTATACAGATGCGTCGTTATTGTATGACACCTTGCACTTTATTTTTTCTGTAACTTAGAATTTATGTGAACTTTGAACATGTTAGACCCAGGTTAATCAAATGTTACCAAAGGAATTGTTTTCCTTGGGGTGCTTTTGAGCTGCTAGTTGGGATATTAGATCCCAGCCCGTACATTCTGAATATGGAAGGGAAAAATAGTGAGGAAAAAGGGAGAGAAGGGGAACACTCCTATTCCTGAATTAATGCCTCATGTTTTACTGACTGGTGGCTATTGAGAGTTGTACGTTTTGGTGGTTGGTCATAGGTCTCTTTCTTGACTTTCCTTAATTCTGTTTATTACTAAGTTTGACATCACAGAACATGACAGTTCATGTTTAGACCCATATTCTAACCTTAACAGAGTGGTTTGTTTCTGAGTACAATAGTACAAAAGGATTTGGTTGCTCTCCTTCATAACAACTCGGGTCAAAGGAAAGATTAGTCAAACTTTTTCTGTAAAAGGCGAGTTATTAAATAGTTTGGACTTTGTGGACCAAGAGGCGAAATTTGGGACATTGAATTGTATGTGGAAATAAAAATGTAACTGGATACGATTAAGCATAATTCAGGGCTAATGAGAAAAAAATGGAATTTGGTATGGGAGTATAATATAATATTTTACTTAATTGGAATTTAAAGTCAGTGTTCTCTCTCAAATTGATTGCAGTATTTGTGTTAAGTCCATTCTTAGCTTGTAGGCCGAATTCTTCCCCCTACCCCAAAAAACCAAGAGGTTGGATTTAGTTAGATCCTAGTTTGCCTGTCCTTGTTTAAAGAGAAGTAGTTCCCAAACCTGGAGGGCTTATCAAAAGTTTTCTCTACTCGCTCCCAGAGTTTAGTTCAGTTAGTCTGCAGTGGAGGTCTAGAGTGTGTGCTTCTAAAAAGTCCCCAGGTAGGGAATTACCCCCTAGAGAATTACTTGATTAATTCTAGCATACCCTACTTCATCAGTCTGTCACGGTCTAATTCCATCTTGAATATTTTGCTTTGTGCTTAATTTAAAATTCAATTATATAGTAAATGCCTTTTATGTACTGGGTTGTACTATGTATTAGGTATTGTACCAGGTAATAGGAATACAAGATTAAAAAAAATTGTCCCATCCTGTATTAAAATGAATTTAAAATTAGTCTCCATATACACTTTGTTAGAATCTTTGAGACAAAACACTGTTTTTAAAGCAGACCAGTGGTGTAAGCTAAATTGGAAAAGAATGTATTATCGAATACAGTGATACTTCCTTCATTTGGTATAAATTTTCAGAACATTAAAGCTCTCTTTCAAAACAGTTAAGCTGTGATTTTAATATTTGATGGAAAGCTTTCAGAGGTATTATGCTTTATAATTTTATCTGATTATGAAATTAATATCTTATTTCAGGTAGCTGGAAATAAAT
>CABHPH010131499.1:0-44495 GCA_902168325.1 Peromyscus nudipes
GTGTTGGTGAAGATAGAGTCCTGTGCCCCATTGGCAGGAAGATAAAAAGGCGCAACCATGTTGGACACAATTTGGGAATTTCTCCAGAAACTACATCCAGAATTACCACACGACTACTCCTAGAAATACACAGAAAAGACCTAGGTGGTGGTGGCGCATGCCTTTAATCCCAGCACTCAGGAGGTGGAGGAAGGTAAGTTCTAGGCCAGCCTGATCTACAGAATGAGTTCTAGGACAGCCAGGACTACACAGAGAAACCCTGTTTTGAAAAACAAACAAAACAAAACAAACAAAAAAAAAAAACAACAAAAAAACCCAAAAAAAAGAATGAAAGAAATATATAGAAGAGAATGGAAATGGACTAAACAAACTCCTGCATGTGAAAATTCGCTGTTACTGTTCGCAACAGTGCAAAAAGTCCCATATTCTGGAGAAAATGTCCATGAAGAGACGAACAGTGGGTACCATCATTAAACTCAAAGGTTCTAATTTTGCTGCTGCCAACTTTGAAAGTGAGAAGCTCAGTGTAGCATTCAATTCACTAAAGCCCAGTTTCCCACTCCCTTTGGTGATGTCTTCCTGCACATCCATATCAGTGAACAGATGTGCACATCCTGAATCCCACAGGACACTTTGGTAGGACACACACTTACCTCGTCATCGTGGACAAGTTCCTTCTTTACCACCTTCATGGCATAGATCTGATCGTTCTTCTTCAGCCGCACCAGGAGGACCTTGGCATAGCTCCCACGCCCGATGACTCTGATGAGGTCGAAGTCCTGCAGCCCCAGCCCCTGAGAGATCTTGATACCGTCTACCCCATCGATGACAGGCTTAAGGTCCTAGGGAGAGGTTCAGAGAAGGGAGGGGGGCATCATTTGCCAGAATCCAAGAACTGCTCACCCTCATATGGAAGGCAACGAGGCCGATTCCTTAGCACAGAGTCACGTCTCATGTTCTAGCACCCAGCCCCACCTAACTCTGGTTAGAAAAACTATGAACCAAGACCGTGGGCTTCTCAAGGAAAGAGCTAGAAACACAGCAATGCCTGCATGAGGGTTCTGTGGAGCTGCAAACTTGGGCATGTTCTCTGAGAGTGGGAAGCTTAGGGACCTGCTCCGTGAGGGTAAGGAAAGTAGTGCATGCCCTGTGAGGCTGGGGAGGGGGGAATCTGCTCCATGAGGGTAGAGAGAGTGGGGCCTGCTCTGTAAGATGATCAGCAAAGGCTGTGAGCACAGCATGCTCTTCTGTTTCCCCAAACAGATTTATCACCAGAGCTGGCTGCAGGTATGGGGCTGGATGGAGCCAGATGGAGCCTGTGGGTCAGATTCTGGGAAAAGGCCTGACTGAGGGAACAGCTGAGGGCTTGCCAGACCAGGAAGGACAAGGGAAGCAACTAAGAGGCGAGGCTTACAGTGTGGCGAAGTCACAGTCAGGCCATTGGTCTCATCTGAGCCTAGCACAACAATTTCCTAATACACCTGGGCTGTACTGAAATCCATATAACCGTCCCAGAAGCAAACAGGCTTTCTGAAAAGCCTCCGGCGACGTTAATCTTATTCACTTACCTCAGAATCATCTTTGATGTTGTCGTGTTTCCGAGATGAAGAAATATAAGCGACTAGTAAAGAGAAGGAAGGAAGGAAGGGTTTTATAAATGTCACAGGAGCACAGGGACCCAGTGGAGCCTCATCCCACGGCAGGGTGCTAGGGGCCTCAGACAGGACAGCAGTGCTCAGGGGCCAATCCAGGAAGCAGCCACACCAGATCCTAGTTTAAAGAGTGCTAGGCTGAACCAAACTGGCTGTGTGTGTGTGTGTGTGTGTGTGTGTGTGTGTGTGTGTGAACATGAGGGTGGGGCACTGGGAAGAAGCTAAAAGCTCCTTTACTCATGACGAGGTCACAACCTGTAAATCCATCAGACTACAAGTATTATATGCTGAAAATGCAGTGTGCACAGTTCATGTAGGGCTGGTGCTGTGGTGCATGCCCATATTCCTAGTAGTTAGGAAGTAAAGGCAGGAGGACTGTACAGTTCAAGGCCAATTAGGGCTACAAAGTGAGACCTTGTCTCAAACAAATAAAAAAGAGGGCTGGAGATGTGGCTCAGTTGGTAAAGTGCTTACCTAGTATGCACAAAGCCCTGGGTTTAATCACCAGTGCCACAGAAAGCAAGTGGGCAGGATGGCATATGCCTAATCCTAGCATTCCACTTGGGAGGCAGAGGCGTGAGAATCAGACATTGAAGGTCATCCTTGTCTATATATTGAATTTGAGGGCAAGTTGGGCTGCATAAAACCCTGCCCCAAAAATCAAAGCCATGGGGTGAGAAGATAGCTCAACAGGTAAAAATGCTTGCTGCACAACTGAGGAGATCTGAGTCTGGATCCCTAGCACACCATGAGAGACAGGTGTGGTGGAACATGCTTGTAACACCAGCGCGGGGGGACTGGAGACAGGAGGATCCCTAGCAACGGCGTAGATACACACACACTCTTGTGTGCATGCACATGTGCACATACAGTCAAAGGAGGGAGAGGAGAAACACATTTAGTATACCATCAAATAACGATTGAACGTATACCTAAGTTGAAAATACCAAGACGCGGCTGTGTAGGTAGACTTTCTCTCATACCACCATAATGTGAAAAATCTTAAGTAAATCACCGAAAGTCTGGGACCACGTGGAGGCACGAGGTTTTGGTTATCATCCTCCATTTTCTCTTAGGAGAGTGTGAATGGAGGGGACATAAGTAAGTTCATGGCAGAAGGGGTGGGAAGGTAGATGTTGGAAAAGCAGATGATGGATAGACAGGTAGGTGGATGGTGGATGGATATGTGGGAGGGGAGATGATAAATAGATGATGATAAATGGCTACATGGACAAATAAGTGAATGATAGATACATGATGGATGGATGGATGATGGATGAGTGTGTGTGTGTGTGTGTGTGTGTGTGTGATGGACAGATGGGTGGGTGGGTAGGAAGAGTATCTGAAGGAACAATCTCACTTTTTTTTTTTTTTTTTTGAGACAGGGTCTCACTATGCAGCCCTGGCTAGCCTGGAACTTGCCATGTAGACCAAGCTGGCCTCAAACTCATGAAGATATCCTCTTGCCTCTGCTTCCCAAGGGCTAGAATTTAAAGGCATGTGTTACCGAACCTGACTCTGAATTTTTTTTTCCACTTTAAAAAGAAGTCTTTCCTCTTTTGTACTCTCCCCAAATACAACACCTGTGCAGCAGCTACAAGTCTTATGGAGCCACCTCCATGGAGGTCAGCTCTGTGTAGTGCCCAGTGTGTGGGAGGTACCTGGCCTGGGGGGGTCACACATCAAGTGTTGTATAGAACAACTGAAATCAGCACAGAGGAAGAGGGTCTCAGCCCCAGGTTCCCAGTGATGAGATTACTGCCTGGCAGCGACCAGGGAAGGCCAGCAGCCCCACCCATTTCCTTGGGGACAGAGGGGCGGCTGTGCACAGTACTGTCCCCAGCCCAGCTCACCCACATTGACTCTTGGAAAGCAGGTGGGAAGGAGTCAGGAGGAAAGGCCAGGAAGATGGAGAGGAAGGCACTGCAGGGCTCAGAAGAGGGGGCCCCATCCAGCTGGGGAAAGGGGCACCTACTTCCATCAGTTTCCTCTGAAGGAAGGTCTACACCATCATTCTTGTCATCTACTGGAGGCTCTTGGGAAGGCATGACAGAATCCTGCAAGAAAATGATGGTGTTGGAGTGATGGGGCAGGAGTTAAAACCCAGCTCTGATGTCATGACTACAAACTGCACCATGTGGCGATGTGATGCTGGGCAGAGCACAGAATAGAGGATGACTGTCACCTATGAGTCTACAGGTTGAGGTGGTTACTCAGTCAGGATCTTAGGTGATTGCCTTCCCAGCAGATGTTTGATAGAAGGGATGCTTTAAGCATGCTTGGAAATACCCCCTTGCCACACTGTGGACATCTTGCTGATAGCCAGGCTTCCGATTATCAGTTTAAGGGCTCTGGGGCCCCATGTAGCTGAAGTTATAATAGAGACAGCTTATAGTGATGGCCCCTAGGGTCCAAGTGCTGGCCTCACTGAGCTCTGACAGGTCACATTTCTGGGCTCATTTCATTATCTTAAGATAATGTGGATCTGTAGGGTGAAAGGTCCTATGTGCCTTCAGGGTTTAGAGTAGACACAGCAGAAAGGATCCCTAGGGAGAGTGGTTTTGTGGTAACTCATGCTCCAATCTGGATACTGTACTTATTCGATATATGGAATATGGACATGCCACTTCAGGGGCATCTTTCTTCCTCATTCTGGCAAGATGCAGAATAGCCAACAGCCTTCCTAAGGTGGAGTCCTTGGGTCTGGCAAATACTGGGTAGGGCCGGTAAGCATTCTACACCTAGGCTAGGTGGCCCGGACAGACTGGCTTAAAGTACAAGTGATAGAAAACTCAGTTAACAACACACTAGGGGGACTGGACCCTTCCGGTCCCACAGCTCAGGATGAGAGGTCCTGTTCCAGACTCTGCCCATAGCTATCACTGCAGCACAGGGGCCTCCTCCTGTCTGGAGGTAGGATGTAGCGTCACAGCTCCATGGAAAGAAAAGGACCAAGGATTGCCAAGGTCAACTTGGCCACAGGCCCAGAGGCCAGCCACCCCTCCCCACACCCCAACTCACCATATGCCTCCTGCAGGTCAGCGGGACGAGGACGTGGCAGCGTTTATGGACCAGCAGCTTGCAGTTGATGCACCTGTAGCCCTGCCTCGCGAGACCCCATATCCTTTCGCTGCACTGGCCACAGTACGCTCTCTGTGGACGGGAATGGCAGCTATCAGGCCAAGCTGGCCCTCCCAGAAGCCCATGCCACACTTAGAGAGTCTGGCTGAAAACTCAGGCAGACAGCACCTTTGCTGATTTAGAAG
Source organism: Peromyscus nudipes (assembly GCA_902168325.1). NCBI lineage: Eukaryota > Metazoa > Chordata > Mammalia > Rodentia > Cricetidae > Peromyscus > Peromyscus nudipes. Next base: position 4,919 of record CABHPH010131499.1, read on the forward strand.
ATACCACATGAGAGGGGCCTGACACCTCCTTTCTGAATGCAGGCCCATTCCAGCTCACATGAAGGCCAGAGGTTGTGAGATCAGGCTGTGGTGTCTGCCAAGGTGGTTCTGTTAAGAGTCCAGCAGTCCAGGTCAAGAGGAAGCTCCTGATGACTCTCTTTCAAATTGACTGTCGTCATCCCAAAGGTGACTGCTGACATTCTGACTTGGAAAAACTGTGAATGGCTGCATGGCAATTATGTGAGGGTTTTATTTTTCAGAATTTTAAACAGTCCTTTATTATTCATGATTCTAATGAATCTGAAAGTAATAACTGTCAGCCCCACTGGTGGTACGTCCAGACTTTTGTAATTTTATAAAGTCTATGTGAGAAGAACTATGATCAAAATCTAGTCACACTCTGGCAAATGACATACCTCTTGCAGCTCTGTGGCATCTACATCTACAAACAGAAATGTGGGTGCTCTGCTGTCTCAGAATTATTAGCTTCCTTATGTGTTTTGGCTTTCTTTTAACCTTTTTGAGACAGGGTCTCATGTAACCCAGGCTGGCCACAAACTTGCTATGTTATCAAGAATGACTTTGACGCCAGGTGGTGGTGGCACACGCCTTTGATCCCAGCACTCAGGAGGCAGAGGCAGGGGGATCTCAGTGAGTTCGAGGCCAGCCTGGTCTACAGAGTGAGTCCCAGGACAGCCAAGACTGTTTCACAGAGAAACCCTGTCTCAAAAAACCAAAAAAAAAAACAAACAAAAAAAAAAAAAGACTTTGACACCCCCCCCCACCTTCTTCCTCTGAGGCAGGGTTTCTCCCTGAACCTGGAGCTCATTTGGGCAAACCCCAGTGACCCTTCTATCTCTGTCTCACTCAGTGCTGAGGTTACAAGCATGCATGACCATGCCTGCCTGGCTTGTTATTCAGGTGTTGGGATCCAGACTCAGGCTCATGGTTGTGCAGCAAGCCCTCATGGCCACTGAGCCATCTCTCTAGGCCAAGCTTAGATCTTCCTGCCTCCATTTCCTGAGTGCTGGGATCACAGGCATGCACAACAATGCCTGGCTTGTCATGTGGTGCTGGGGGTGGAATTCAGGGTCTTGTGCATGCCAGGCAAACATTCCACTGACAGATACATTCCCAGCCTCTTATCTTTTTGAGAAAAGGTCTTGACACGTAGCCCAGGCTGGCCTCAGCCTCCCCAGTTCTGTGATTATAGATCTGCATCACCATATTTGGACAACAAGAGCTACTCTTACCAGGGCTAGGACAGGGCAACTGCTGACCAAGGGCAGCACGAAATTGACAACATGGGCTGGACTAAGACCTCACACGCATGTTTCCTAGGGGAGCTACCAAAACTCTTGGTACCACTGTACCAATGGCCTTTTTCCTTATTTTGTTTTCTTCTTATTTTTTTTCTGAGACATGCTATCTCTATGTCGCCTTGCTGGCTGGAAACCCGCTGTGTTGAACAGACTGGCCTCGAAATCACAGAGAGCCACCAGTCTCTGTCTCTAGAGTGCTGGCATTAGAGGTACACGTATACTGCCATACCTGGCTAGTGGCTCTTTATTTAAAAAAAGTCTATACTGGAATCATCAACATTTCAGAAAACATGCCATTAAAACAATAAAGCAAAACCAAAGCTCCAGGCTTCTATTCTCAGGAACTCACAGGAAATAGATTAATGGGATAAAAACATTTTAAAGTCTGTCTCACATGCTGCCAATTTGTTTCTTGTTCTTATTTTTCAATCACGTATTTTAATTTTTCAAATATATCAAACACTTGTTTTTGCATTCAGTCAGGCCAAGCCTTCCTCCTCAGTTTCTGCTGGCTCCTGACCAGAATGACTAGTTTCCTACTGTGTTTTTTCAGTTGCTGATTGTGAGCCCAGATGTCCAATTTACTATCTGTGGGAATCCTTTCAGGTGCCTTCAAGAGGGGCAGTACTTGCTTCTGCCAGCCGCCTGGGGACACTGCTGGGCTGGACCCTTAGAGGGTATATGTATGAGGTCCAGTGTGAGGTTCCAAATTCTCCGAAAGAGTATTCCTGATCCTCTGCCTTGCTCTACCTGGGAAGGGTGGGGCTCATGGAAAGACCCAAACCCATATCTCTCCGGGCCTCAATTACTGGAGTAAATACCAATTCCAAGTTCCCTGTGAAAGGGTGTGCAAACCACAGCAGGTCAACCTAGCTCATGACCACCACTCCCCCTTGTTTTGGAATATGAAATTTTAATGGCACATTGCTGTACCTGTTGGCACTCACACTATCTGTGGCTTTTCAGTCACAATGGCAGCACCAAGTGTCCTTAAAAACTGAAAACATAAATTCTGGCCTTTTGTAGGAAATGTCTGTTAACCATTTTAGTTGCTTCAGACAAAAGATCTCAAAAGAAATCCTTGATGGTCCTACCGGGTGGCATCTCCTAAACTTGCCCACTCCAAGAAGCTTCTTTTCTTGAGATCCTGGGGAGCATGCTCTACTGCTTCTATCTACTCACAACAGAAGACAAAGTATCATCTACCCAGCCTGCCCTGTAGCCCAAGGACCCAGGTGTACCAGCACAGGGTAATGTGGCCACCACAAGGAAGACACTATCAACTGCTGTGGTTCATGCCCTGAGTGTGGGTTGCCCCTCTGTGAAAGAACAGCATGGAGCTGACTGTTGGAGGTAGATTCTTTTGGACAGAAGTAGGGTAGAATACATTCCAGACGGTAGAGTCCATGACTGCACCCCACCCTGGGGCTACCCAGACCCCACTGTAGCTCACACAGTTAACCCTAAGCAATGATTATATTCAATGCCCTTGACACTGTCTGAGAAAAATGTCTGCATTTAAAAAATATCTGTAAGGGTCAGGCTGTCTGCATTTGTAAGATTACACTTGTTAGACACTCACAACTCTGCTCTGTCCTGGCGTTTATCAAAAGCTGATTTCGCCAGGCGGTGGTGGCGCATGCCTTTAATCCCAGCACTTGGGAGGCAGAGGCAGGCGGATCTCTGTGAATTTGAGGCCAGCATGGGCTACAGAGTGAGATCCAGGACAGGCACCAAAACTACACAGAGAAACCCTGTCTCGAAAAACAAAACAAAACAAAACAAACAAAACAAAACAAAACAAAACAAAAAGCTGATCTGCAGAGGCTGGGGAGATGGCTCAGTGGTTAAAAGCACTGGTCGCTCTTGTAGAAGATGCAGATACAGCCATCTAGAACTCCAGTTCTAGAGGATTTGACTCCCCCTTCTGGCTTCTGTTGGCACTACAAGCACATGATGCATATGTATACATGAAGGCAAAACACCCACACATAAAATTAAAAATAAGTAGCTCAAGGAAAGGAAAAAAAAAGGGGGGGGTGTAGCATGACTCTTAAAAGTTCTTATTAATAAAATCAAACCTGAGGCCAGTTATTGGGGTGAACACTGGAAGGTCAGAGAGACAGAATAAGCCACTGCTTCCTCACCTCGCCAGATCCTCAGCTGGTCTTGTTTCCTCAGACTGGAGGCCTCTGAGTCCTCATCCAGGATGGGCCTCAGCTGAACTGCTGCTTGAAAGCCTGAATGCTTAACCAGGCCAAATGCTTCTCCAGGCTGCTTCTCCAGGCCGCATGCCTCTCCAGGGCAAATGCCTCTCCAGGGCAAATGCTTCTAGGTCCTCACGCTTTATATACCTTTCTGCTTTCTACTACCACTCCCTGGGATTAAAGGTGTGGGTCACCATGCCTGGCTGTTTCCAATGTGGCCTTGAACTCACAGAGATCCAGAGGGATTTCAGTCTCTGGAATGCTAGGATTAAAGGCGTGTGCTACCACTGCCTAACCTCTATTTAATATTGTGGCTGTTCTGTCTCTGACCCCAGATAAGTTTATTAAGGTACACAATATTTTGGGGAACACAATACCACCACAGGGGGGTAACTTGCAGGAACTCCAAAATGGCAACAATTTGTGTTCTTTTGATCTTTTATTCCTTTAGGTTTTATTTGTTACACACATTTTTTTCCCCCTAGGACTGGGGAGATGGCTCAGCTTGTAAGGTCTTGCAAACAGACAGTCTGATCTCCATCACCCATGTGGGGAAAAAAATCCCAGCACTGGGGAGGTTGAGGCAGGTAGAGCCCTGGGTTCAGTGGCTGGCTGGCCTACCTTATGAATTCTGTCCATTCCCTATCCCAATAAAAAGATAGATGGGCACCTGAGAAATGGTATCTGAAGTTATCCTCTGGTGCACTCACCCATGCATCTGTCCATCACACACACACACACACACACACACACACACACACACACACACACACCATACCCCTGCACCCACCCACAAACATGAATGCCCATATACATGCAGACAAATTTTCCTACATGGCTTCTAAATTTGTTTGTTTAGAAACCAAGGAAATCTGAATTGTCTAATGTGGCTAATTCTAAAAATCCCATTGGTCTCCAGGGCCTGCTTTTCCCTGGAGGCTACACCACTTCTAGTTTTTATAATTTTCTTAACCTCACTCTCTCTGCAAGAGAGCTTGGATGTTCCATTCCCTTAACCAACATTCTCAGCATAATGGAGAGAAGAGTTCTCCCATTACATTAATGCTAGACCTAGGGTCCACAAGGCAGGTCCTATCCCTCTGTCAGATGGCTGAAGGCCCAGTGTCATATTTAGATCCTCCTTTTGGGTCTCATAGAGGGACGTTTTCCTTCTGAAAGCCAAAGTGAGGTTGGAGGGCAAACATAGGGCCATGCAGAGGGGGAGGTGGGGGTGTCACAGCTCCTGCAGGACTCACATCACATTCTTCTAGTTTGCCAATAAAGAGCATGGGAAGGGACTAGGGGGATGGCTTAGTTGGTAGGTAAAGTACTTGCCATATAAGCATGAGGACCTGAGTTTGACCCCCCCAGCACTCCCACAAAAAAGGTAGGTGTGATGGTGCATGATTATAATCCAAGCACTGGGAGCAGAGACAGGAGGACCCTTGGGGTTCACTGGCCAGGCGCTCTAGGTGAACTGAGAGTTCCAGGTTTACCGAGAGACCCTGTCTCAAGAATTAAAGTGGAGAGCCGGGCGGTGGTGGCGCACGCCTTTAATCCCAGCACTCGGGAGGCAGAGGCAGGTGGATCTCTGTGAGTTCGAGGCCAGCCTGGTCTACAGAGCGAGATCCAGGAAAGGCGCAAAACTACACAGAGAAACCCTGTCTCAAAAAACCAAAAAAAAAAAAAAAAAAAAAAAAAGTGGAGAGTGGCAAAGGAAGACTCTTGATGCCAACTTTTGGTCTCCACCCAAACCTGTACCTAATATGCACGTGTATCCCCATGGGTATGTGCACACACATCCACATGACCACACACACTACAGTGAGAGGCTCCTGGTGATGCCCGAGTCCTGGCCTGTGTACCAGGTGGATATACAAGTGTACAGGCTTTGTCTTGGCCATTAGTCATCCATCAATGAGGGAAACAAGTATAAGTTACAATAGTATTTCCAGATTCCTCTCCAGGACCCTGAGAGGAGGTGGGCTGTTGGGCTGCCTGAGACTCCTGCTCTGGCTTGTGACAGGCTCACAGGAGAGAGGGCACCTGGCTGTACAGATGGCCAGTTGCTTGTTTCACAGAGAAATGCGGGGGCTGGCACCGGGTGCTCCAAGGCCAGATGTCTCCATTCCTCCACATTCCCAGCAGACAACTTCTATCCTGGCTATCTGGTTGGCTCACTGTAAAATTCCATGGACATATCCTGCTGGGCAGCAGAAGGGTAACAAGACTCATCATAGCCCCTGCCGTGCTCTGAGCACCCTGTGCTAGCACTTGACATGTGGCACCCTTTTTCCTCTCTGTCTTGATGACATTAGGCCTTTCCAAGGTGAGTGACAGTCTGTGGTTCCTCTACTGTCCACCGTGGCTGCCAGAATTCTGCTCTTACAATCCATCCATTTTTTTGTTCCCCACTGTCCTCCGCCCAGCCCTCAACCCCCAGTCTCCCAAAGTAACCTTTCAATTGTTAGTCACGTAAAGAACAAGGCAGTGTTCGGTATGCACCTACTACGTGTCAGGCCCGGGGAGTATTAGGAGCATTGTAATGGGATAGCAGAGACACAGGGCTATTGGGACCATTCCCAGCCTGGGTCAGTGTACCCTGACATTATCTGGGTTCTACTGTGCCTGCTGTATCCTAGATTCCCAGCATCCTCTCCAGGCTGACTTTCCAGACACCATCTCCTCCAGGAAGTCTCTAGGATCTCTAGGCAGTACCTGGCTGTCTTCCTAGGCACTGGTCTGTGTCTCCCCTGAGCCCAATGCTGTCTACAGTCTGTTCATTGCTTCTCAACCTTTTGGTCGAGATCAAGTATACATATACCCTGTGCAGTTGTTCAGGAGCTTTTTTCCTCTGCCCCTCTGCCGCTCCAAGCCTCATCAGCTCCTGAGGTAGGGGCGAGGGCAGTCCCAATTCTTGACACATGATGGGCACCCAGTACACAGGTCCAAGAGGTACAGCTCACACTCATAGAATTACCTAGGAACATAGAGGCTAGCATCTACATCGACTGGGCTGACCTAGTAATGTGCCTGGAGAAGAGACCAGAGAGGCACATGACAGTGAGTATAAAGGGAGTCTCAGTGGCTGCCCTTAAGAGGCAGTGGCCTCCATGTGGCCCTCACACTATGACAAATACTGACTCGACCTGTGCTCCTTCTTCATCCCTCCTACCAGCATTCATATGTTATAGCATCCGTATGTCAGGAAACAAGACAGGAGGGACTCTTGTCTAACCAAATGTTATAGCATCCGTATGTCAGGAAACAAGACAGGAGGGACTCTTGTCTAACCAACAGCCGGGCTGGGGCTGACCCCGCAGCTTAGTTGCCACAGCTCTCAGCCACTCAGCGCTAAAGTGTCTTCCCAGGACGGGACAGAGTGGGAAGCGCAGGGCTAGCTGGGAAGCGGCCTGGGGTGTAATGGTTCCAACAGTCCTGCAGTGAAGGTAGTCCCGTGTGTTCACAGGACCCACACCACCCTAGAGTGTGCTTGTTGGCCACAGAGGACAACAGTCACTGCCCTTCACTGTGAAAGGGAGCCACTGCAGGGTCACCAGTCACTGCGCACTGGAGAACAAAGAAGCACTATGACAAAGAGACCCGAGGGACTAAGCCAAGTGTCACTCAGAAAGGACTGGCCACTGGAGTACTGCAGATAAGAAAGTGGAGGCATCTGGGACTTTTGGGACCCAAGGAGACCCTTACAGCCCACCCGAAGCACCATGTGTTCAAACAGGCAGGCAGGCAGGTCCTCAGGGCCAGAGACAATGAGCAAAGACGATGTAATCAGGGGCAGGAAAGGACACCCAAGACACAGCCACATTCTCATGCAGTGGCTACCGTTCTGGGGAGTGGCTGGAGAGGAACTCGGCAGGCTCGGAGTAGCCCTAGCACATCTCCACAGCCCTGCAATACTGGTTAAGCTGGTGGCTCAGGACCTTTTTCCAGGACATGCTGAAGGAAGTCCAGCCCTGCACAACAGCGGCAAGGGCACTTCTTGCCTTTCCTTTACTTGTAGAAGCAATAAAAATGACCCCTTTAAGGGAGTCACTGGAGGGATGCACTCACCCTGTTAAAGCGCTTGGCTTGGAAGAGGTGGCCGTTGGCGCGGTACAGCTTCCTCCATCTTCTGGCCCCACGGCGGTAGATGGATTCTAGAAAGGATGTGAAAATTGTGTAAGGAAACAGCACTGTGATGCAGGAGCCCTGCCCCCAAGCCCAAGGTATAAATGGGGACAGGCCATTCCTGTCTAGGTTGGCTGGAGCTGTGGCTACAGTCCCGGCTGAGGGATGCCGGAACTAAAATGACAATTTTTCCAGGTAGAGGCTCCCCTTCACCTCTTCTCACATGATTCTCATGTTCTCAAAGCTGTGACTGCTGGAGAAGGCAGCTCAGGTAGGAGAGGCCCTGCAGAGTAGTGGAGATACCCGGCATCCGGCAGGAACAGGCAGGCTACAGCAGTAGGGTATCAGTTCCTCCGACCTGGGCCACTCAGTTCCCAGACTGCTTATTCCCAACTTGTTTTTCTTCACCCTCCTTCCCTCTGGGCAGCTTCTGAAAACCAGGCCCTTTTTTCCATACAGGGAAAAGGTTCAAATGGACCATGATATTTACATATGACCATCCAAGGAGGGAAAGTGGAGGGCTCGGCTGGAGGCTACAGCCAGCCAGTACACCAGCACTGTTTCAGTGACTCACCCAGGCCCAAGGTCCCTCTCACCCAACAGACCTTGGGGCAGAGGAAGGTCCAACTTTCTTGAGTATTTGTTCTGAGTCCAAAACTACCCCAAACATCACTTTGTGACATGCGCTATTCACACTAGAATAGCTCTTTTTTAAAAACATCACTAAAGTTCCGACCAGAACCATACATAGCCTGATGCTATTCACGACCCCCAAATGCCACAAGACCAGCATACAGAGACAAAACCTCCAGAAACACAAGGTACAATGGGAAGCTTTGTGCTTTTATAAAATCCGGTAGCAAGAGCGACTTTCAGGAGCCCTGATGAAGTGCTGAGAATATTCCAAAGTGGAGAGTGCAACGGAATGTTTTTAAAACAAGCAAATTACCAGCTTTAGCTGGAAACTGCTGAAATCAGGTCACAGTAACTGCAAAACATGCTTCTCTCTCTTTAAAGGGGAGATTCAGTGAGGAGCCGGAAGCCACAGTTCCTCTGGGAGCTCAGGAAGAACGAAGGCTCGCCCACCACACCCAAGTGTAGCTCCCTCACAGGCCCTGCTCATGCCTCTGATGCTCCCAGAGTGTGGCCTGAGTGACACTTGATGGAAGCCAAGCACTGACTGGTGACCCCTACAGGGTTCCAGCCTCAGATGAGACCAGGATAGAAGTAGTGCCAGCCTTTGTCCCCCCCACTTTACCCACTGGGGGGATCAGGCCCATGGAAGGTATATACTAGTGGGAGGGGCTAAACCAGCATCTGCCGAGCCCCTGATGAGTCCCATGCACCTTTGTCTATGGTGACAGGGCATGGACTGCCTCCCCTGGCCCACCCACATTCCTAGGGAAACCTAGCCAAGGAAGCCCAGGTCCTTGGCTCAAACAACCAGCCTTACTGTGCTCCTGTACAGCTCCCACACCATCTCATATCTGAAGGGAAGGGGAAGAGTATGAAGTGACCAGGGGACAGAGACGCAAACTCGGGAGGCAACATGGGGACAAACCAGGACTTGTGGACTGAGTCCTTTTGTCCTGTACTTCCCATTAAAGTCTTCAAGCTCAACTACAGCACTGAAAGTGAAGGGCAGTTCCATGCTATCCTGGACTACAGAGAAGTGAAAGGAATCTAAGGTACCCTAGAAGAGGCCAAGGCAGACGGGAGAGCCCTCACAGGACAAACTTCCCAGGGGGACAGGAAAGAGAACCCTGCATTAGCCCCAGGGTTTGAAGCACAGAAGTGACAAGTGACCAGGGCTGACAGCAGTGCCTTGTCACCCAGAAAGCCTGGACTTCACTGTCGAGGGACGGCTCTATCCACCGAGCACACAGGATGGAGTCCTGACTACTAGGGGGCTGTATTTGGAGACGAAGCTGAGAAGGTGAAGAGAGGGCGAGGCGGCGCCCCAGTTAGTGCTTCCCAAGAAGAGAGCAGCGCTAGCTCTCTAAAATATAAGGACACTCAAAATGTGCTGTCTGAGAGCTGGAACCAGATGACCATGTGCTGACTCCTGACCCTGGACCCCCAGACTTACACCACGGGAAGGCAAGCTCCTATAGTGTATGTCTTGGCATGGGGCGTCTCATTACGGCAGTCAGAATAGACTAAGACCCTTGCCTTCTGCCATACAGACATTTGGTCGTTTAGAGAATAACAGGGTGAGCATGAACAGCAGAATGACAGAGATCTTACAGAAGAGGATGTAGGGAACGCTGAACCTGTGGGGGACTCTGAAGATTCTAAGAGCAGCAGGTGAGCACAAGTGAAAACTTACAAGTACAGGTCCAAGTGGACCAACCACATGCCCTCAGGACCAGGCCTAAGTAGTCGATGCTGAAGGATGTCTACAACCACAAAAGAATGTACACTGGGGACGGGGACAGCTCAGTGGATAAAGCATTTGCTGCAGAATATGAATACTAGAGTTTCGATCCCACCACAGAAACACTAGGCAGATATGGCGGACATCTGGACATCTGGAATCCCAGCATGTGAGAGGCAGAGATAGGGTCCCTGGGGCAAGCTGGCTAGCTAGACTAGCTGGAAGTAGCAATTCATATATGATATATCATGTTTATATATATATATATATATATAATTATACACATATTTATTATAAATTAGAGTGAGCTAGATGACACAGAGCCCAGCCTCTATACACATGTACACATGTGAAGGTGTGTGCACTCCCACATACACATTTGCCTCCACACATGCAAATGTACACACACACCACACATACATAGGAGAAATAAAGAGAGAAGTCCAACACAAAATGTTCTCTCAACATTTGAAGGATCAGCTAAATTAATATCACACAATCTGTTATGGTTTCAAGGAAGAAGGGCACCAGGGCCATCACTCATGCTCTGGGGAAGGCTGAGGTTGGCACAAAAACAGGTCTGTGAAGAGGAACGTCTGCTCCTGTGGTGCAGAAATTCCATCACTGCTCGATCACGGCCTGTGGAGAGCTCCCACAGTGGCTCCCCAAGCCTGTGGGAATGCTTCAAGCCACAGGTGGGATGAAGCATACCCATAATCCCAGCACTTAGGAAGCTGAGGCAAGAGAATGGGAAGTCAAGGCTAGCCTGTGCTGTGGGATGGTCTGTATGTCAAATTACTCTGATTGGTCAATAAATACAACACTGATTGGCCAGTGGCTAGGCAGGAAGTAAAGGCGGGACTAACAGAGAGGAGAAAAGAGCAGAAAGGTGGAAGGAGACACTGCCAGCCACCGCCAGGACAAGCAGCATGTAAAGATGCCGGTAAGCCACGAGCCATGTGGCAAGGTATAGATTTACAGAAATGGATTAATTTAAGATATAAGGACAGTTAGCAAGAAGACTGCCACGGCCATACAGTAAGCAATATAAGTCTCTGTGTTTACTTGGTCGGGTCTGAGCGGCTGTGGGACTGGCGGGTGAGAGAGATTTGTCCTGACAGTGGGCCAGGCAGGAAAACTCTAGCTACAAGCCTAGGCTACAAAAGGAGACTGACTCTCTAAAACAAAACAACAACAAACAAACAAAAACATTTAACCAAACAAAAACAGTGATTTTTGTTGTTGTTTTGTTTAAAATAGGGTTTCTCTTTGTAGCCCTGGCTGTCCTGGGTCTCGCTCTGTAGACCAGGCTGTCCTCAAACTCAGAGATCCACCTGCCCCTGCCTCTGCCTCTCGAGTGCTGGGATTAAAGGTGTGTGCCACCACCTCCCAGTAACAATGATTTTTTTTTAATGCTTTAAAATTTATTTATTTAGGGTGGTGGTGGTGGCGGCGGCGCACCCTTTAATCCCAGCACTCGGAGGCAGAGGCAGGCGAATCTCTGTGAGTTCGAGGCCAGCCTGGTCTACAGAGCGAGATCCAGGACAGGCACCAAAACAACACAGAGAAAGCCTGTCTCAAAAAACAAAAACAAAAGAAGAAAAATTTATTTATTTATTGCTGGGAGTGGTGGTGTACGCCATTGATCCCAGCACTCAGGAGGCAGAGGTAGTTGGATCTCTGTGAGTTCAAGGCCAGTCTAGTCTATAGAGCAAGTTCTAGGACAGCCAAGGCTATACAGAGAAACTCTGTCTCAAAAATCCAAGGAAAAAAAACAACAGATTTATTTATGTAGTATGTGTATACAAGTATGTGTGCGCCACGGCACACATGTAAGTCAGAGGACAACTTGAAGGAGCTGGTTATCTTCTTTCACCATGTGGATTCTGGGGACCCAACTCTGGTCATTAGACTTGGCAGCAAGTGCCTTTACCTGCTGAGTCATCTTGCTGGCTCCCGATTTCATTTTTCCCCTCTTCAATGTGTATGTTTATGTGCTTGAGTGGACATATGTATACCACGTGCATGTAGGAGGCCACAGAAGCCAGAAGAAAGTATTGGGTCCCCTGGAACTGGAGTTACAGATGGTTATTAGCTGTCATGTGGGTGCTGGGAACTGAACCTGGTCCTCTGCAAGAGCAGTAAGAACTCTTAACTGCTGAGTCAACTCTCTAGCCCTCCATCTCACTATTTAACTTTAAGGATCTCCTATGGTTTGGGTTCATCCCTCAAAGCTCAAGTGCTGGAATCTCAATCAGTTAGGGTCAGATGAGGTTAGCTGTAAAGTGGGGCACTCTATACTAGGGCATTAGCGGCTTTACAAAGGGGGAAGACACAAGCTAGCAAGCTGCTGTCTCCCACGTGGCTCTCCGGATGACACAGCTCTCTGTCGACACCTTCTAAAACGTCTGAAATGAACCCTGTTTCCTGCAAACTACCACCTATCAGGCGCTCTGAGCAGCAATGCAAAATGAATCAAAACTTGCTGTGAACGGCAACTGTAAAGGCAGGATTTGAAGCACGCCCTGCACCTGCAGGCCAGGACAGTGTGCTTCAGGTTGCTCAGGATTCTGTCAGGGTGGGTAGGCTCTGGGGGAGCCACAAGACTTATAATGTTGGCTCCTCCACTTTAGAAAGAAAAGCTGAAATCGTGAGAGGAAAGAAGGCATGAAAACCACTGAGAGACCATGACCTCCTACTAGGGGCTGCCTAGAAGGCCCAAGGTGACCATGCCCTTTTCTGATGAAATGGTCCAGGCATGTAGATGTGCACACAGTCTGTCCTGCTTTGCAAGAGTGAAGCCTTGTTATAGCCTTTATTTGGAGGCTGAGTGTGCTTTAAAGAGTTGCATATGAATCCCAACTTGACAAGAGGTAGACCTCTAGAGTTCACATGTCAACTCTGTCAGATTTAACATTGTTCTGATGTTTCTATGAGTGTGTATAGGGATGAGGCTAACCATTAAATCTGACTTTGAATATGGCCCTTCTTAATGGGTGGGTCTCATATAGTCAATCAAAGCAATAAAAAGACTAAAGACCATCCTAGGGTGGATGTGGACTTTGTGCTTGACTTGACACCTACCTTGATGACTTTGACTTCCTAGCCTCCATATTCCTGTGGGTCAATTCCTTTCACTATATACATCCTGTTGGGTGTCTCTAAAGCACCCTGACTTACACAGGACCCTCTTGGGGAGCTACGTACTTTGGAGTTCCACAGGAAAGTAATTCACAGTTGTGGCAGTGGATACCCCAAGTAAATCAGGGGAGCCCCGGGGTGCAGATCCATGCCTGTGTCACTGCTGGGAGAATAATGACCAGGAGAATGAGAAGGAGTTACAGCAACAGTCAGTTATCCTTCATGTAAAAAATAAATACCTCAAATACTTTTACCGCACTTTAAATTAAAAAAAGTTATTTTATGTGGGTGTGTTTTGCTTGAATATATATGCATGTTTGATGCCCATGGAGGCCAGAAAAAGGAGTTACAACGGTTGTGATCCAACATGAGGGTGCTGGGAATTGAACTGAGTCCTTTGAAAGAGCAGTAAGTGCCCTTAACTGCTGAGCCATCTTTCTAGCCCCTGGTATACTTTAAGAAAGGCAATGGGACAATTCTTGTGCTGTGGTGGTTTGGATAAGAATGGCCCCCATAGGCTCATATGTTTGAATGCTTAGTCATCAGGGAGTGACACCATCTGAAAGGATTCGGAGGTGTGGTCTTGATGGAGTAGGTGTGGCCTTATGGAGGAAGTGTGTCTCTGGGGGTGGACCTCGGGGTTTCAAAGCCCAAGCCAGTCCCAGTGTCTCTTCCTGCTGCCAATGGATCCAGATGTAGAACTCTCCGCTACTTCTCCAGCACCATGCCTGCCTGTGCATTGCCATGCTTTCCTCCATGGTGACGACAGACTAAACCTCTGAACTGTAAGCCAGCCCCAGTTAAATGTTTTGTTTTTTTTTTAGTTGTTGTGGTCTGGTGTCCCTTTGCAGCAACAGAACACTGACCAAGAACATGTGCTGTGCCCTCATCCATGCAAACTAAGACTGGTGTCAGCCTCCAGCCTTTCCAGCCTGGTGCCAGTCAGGCCTCCTCAACTTCCTTCAGTGAGCTACTCTTTCAGTTTTTGAAACCTACAGATAGCACAGTGCTTCGTGAGACTTTTTGCCTGGGCTCTACCATGCTTACCCCCTTCTTGATTGTTACCTTTGTCAAAATCAGTGAAGCAAAAAGGATGCTTTGTACAGTAAAGTCCACACTATTCAGATTTCCTTAATCTCTCCAATTGTCCTCTTCCCTCTCAGAACCCCATCTAGGATTCTCACACAGTATATATGTTCCCCCATCTCCTTGGGGCTGTTTTTCAGAGTTCTTGCTCTTAATAGCCTTGCTAGTGTTGAGGATTCCGGCCAGGGACATATGGAACATTCTCCAGTGGTTAACTACCTATGGTTTCTCGGGGGTGGACAGGGTTATGACACCCTTGGCTTCTAAATCAACTGAGCCTTTCTAGAAATCCGAGTTCCCACAAGGACTGTAGCTGTTAAAACCCAAACTTTCAAACTGTACAGATTTACTAAAAGGTTCCCTAAGAGCAATGTGGCCCGGGACAAAGCCACACAGAGTCCCCTATGGTTTTCTAGGCCTGTGGGATGGGACCCTTGAGGCCTTGGGGGAATCCAGCTGCCTCTGCCACATGCAAGCCAGTTTCACTTTCAGAATTTGGTTTTTCCTGGAAAATGAAAGCTCTACTCCTGACCTAAGTGATGGTCACCAGTATGTGCACAGAAGGATAGGAGTGAGTCAAGCTTGCTGAAGAGGAAGGGATGCTAGGTACCCACCTTCTGGGGAAGGGAAACATCTATGAAAATTGGACCCTAGGGTAAGCCCAGGCTGTAAGGAAGGGCTGGGGGATGGAGACAGAGCCTGCTCCCTGCACAGTGTAGGTGCTGTCCGTGGTGGTCTGGAACCTCTGTCAGGACACCTGACTTCTGCAGGTGTCAAAGCTGAGCTTTGGCTTGGTAAGAAGCCCAAACTCTGGGTGAGGTTGCCACTGGGGACTCAACTGCCACCTCCCTGGGTGCTGGCACACAGCGAACAGCAAGTCCTGGAGAGCATGTGGGCTGCCTGACAACCTCGGGGAGCTCTCTGCTTGTCTTTGAAATTCTATAATTAGGCTGGTCACAGGAATCTTAAGAAGCTCTGTTTCCATGGTAATCTAGCATCTTGAGCACTGACAAGGTGAAAAAAGAAACCCACTTTTTAAAAAGCTGAACTCCGATCAACTGACTGTGGACAAACCCGCCTCTTCCAGGCTTGGGGATGACAGGTGGGCTGAACTGCGGCAGAGGGTTCCTCGCTTGTGGGATGTGGAATGTACAGTGTAATGAGCACAGGTCACAGCAGTGCCAAAGGGCGACCCTGTGTTGCCAGGGAGAGAGCCTGGTGCCTTTGGTGGCATCCCTAGGCCAGTGGTCAGCAAAGATAAGAAGCCAGTTAGAATCCTGAGGACCAAAGAGGGTCCACAGAGCTTGAGAACAGATGTCGTCATGGAGAGCAGGGGCGGAACAGACACTGCTGCCTCTAGCTCAGGGTCACAGTGATTTTGCCGGGATTCTGTTTGTCTTTCTTTATCGTACACATATGCAAATCAACGTATCCTAGGACTTCAGATGTCCAGTTAAAGAATGATTGTGGCAAAGTGGCAATGAAGGAGCCACACAGGCTGTTTCATTAAGACTGCAGGTATCCGGGCCTACAGCACTCCAGGATCTGGTGCTCCCAGAAGGCTATGAGAATAAGGATCTTCATTCCTTCCACACTGCCAGGTGGGCACCATCCCAGGAGCTGGGGGTAGCAGCAGTGATGGGTGGGATGGTCTTTCAAAGGTGGGAAAGCTGGGTAGGGTAGCACATCTGAGTGTGCATTCGCCTCCTCCCGCTAGGGACTTTCCCATCCCAGGCTTTCAACTCAAACTTCCTGTCTCTAACCACTAATCTGTTTCCTAGCTGAAAATATGACTTATACGTGCCATGCTTTGAAAGGTAAATGAAGAATAACATTGAAATCATAAAAACAGGCCTGGATAGAGGTATGGGAACTGCTGCCGTGGGAGGTTACGGTTGCGTGGGAGATGGGCCTGTTTGTGAACAGCAGGCGCAACCATGGCTCCCACGCAGGCTTTCCACCCTTTCAGCTACTCCATCGTTCTGTGTCTAGGGTCTAGGGTGCGTCCCTCTGCAACCACAACACACCGGAGGATGTAGAAAACACGGAGCAAAGAAACAGCCGAAGAGCTGACCCACGCAGGGGAGCTGCCCTAGTCCCTCATCTATACAGAGCCGGTGCTGCATTAGAGATGGGTGAAAAGCACATCCGCCGCTGCCCTGCAGAAGATGGGGACAGACGCACACGAACATGGGTTTCGGTGGAAAGGACAGCAACGAGACAGAAGTTTCCCCAGCGTGATGCACGAGCCTCAGTGGAGACTAGCCCAGGCCACACACACTGGAAAGGGACCCAGATGGTGGTGTGGGGAGGAAGATAAGTTGTGATACCAGGCATGGTGGCTCACACCTGTGACCCCAGCTCTTAGTTGGCTAAGACAGGGGAATTGCCATGAGTTTAAGGTCAGCCTGGCCTGCATAGCAAGACCCCATCCAAAACAAAACAAAACAAACAAAAAAGCAAATCAAAACGGGGGGGGTAACAGAAATAGGGGTGAATGTGCATGGGCCGCACTGTGCCGCGTGGGAAAACGTCACAATAAAGCCCATCACTGTGCATAACTGGGATGTGCTGATGAAGCGCTTAAAGAGTCAGGAAATAAACCGAACCGGGGCTGGTGGGTTCCTACGAAGAGTCAGCCCTCTAGCCGCAGTCACACGGGACAAGGCCCCTTCCTGGGAGTGCACAGCTATTACAGATTCCATGGTCACAGGTCCTGGTGGTCCCACCCACCCCAGCCTTGAGACTGCACATTTATCATCTACACTAGCCAAGAGAAGAGTGTTCTAGTGATCTCAGTGGTCAGCACAGGTCCCAAAGATAAGGACTAATGGTCATTAGGCATGGTGGGTCACCCTGGATGCTCACACACTGCGTGGGACTGCAGAGAGGCAGAGTGAGTTTGGGCTACCTTGTGGTCACTGCTCATTGCCTGCAGGCACAACAACCTGTCTGTGGCATCTGCACCTATCTACCATGACACCAAAACTGCATCAGTACCCTCGCTGCTAGGCTACACTACCATGTCACAGATGAAAATCTGTGAGGCAGCCTGTCTCACAGGGAAAAGGACATGAGATTTGGAGCTTGTTTCTTAGGTGCCTGGTGCATGCACATAAGGACCCCGTGACCTCTGACAGTAACCAGGCAGTGAGGTCTCTAAGCTTCTGGAGTTCTACCTGCAGGAAGATACCAGATGCCCTCCCTAGCAGCCAGACATTGTAGACAAGCTCTGTGAGGCCATCATCGCAAAGACTCGGGAACCACCACAAGCTACGCTGCCGTCTGGGGGAGCGGTGGGATGAATCCCAGAACAGCTGCTCTGTGGCAACAAGGGAAGGAAAGAGAAAGGTTTACGTTGGTGTGAGACAGTGGGCGGCTCCTTCCAGAGGGAAAATTGTCCACGTGGATAGTGGTGCTGTGGCTGGATCTTGGGGGCCCCCTGCTGGAAGGTCATGTCTTGACAGGGTTTCTGAAGGTGCCTGGCCAAACCTCCAGGGAAAGTCTGCCTGTGTCTGAGCCTCTCCCAAGGAACAGGATTAGAAAGCAGGCAGCCAGAGTAGGACTAAGGGACAGAGTCTCAGAAGGGTTGTAAGTGAGGAAATTGAGCTTTGGGGAGGCTGTGTGGGGAGCTGAAGTGACTGGTCAGCTTCCTATGTAACAGTGGCCCACACAGGTCCAGAAGACGCAGGAGCTTGATGCTACCTCTTGACCCACCACTATAACCAAGTAGGGGTGTGAGAGGAGGGGCCGCCTCTGGGTCCCAGGAACCCTGGTACAAGTTCTGTGTAGACGTACCCTCCTGTCACCAGTAATCATCAAGAAAACCGACCCTGAGAGGTCTAGAGAAAGTCCAGCGCATTACCACCACCACACTTTATAGCACAGTTGATGCAAAAACACTAATGTACTGGGACACAAACGGAACAGCCAGCTGGGAGGTTGACCAGTATTTTCATAGTTTTTTTTTTTTTTTATGGGAAAACATCAACTTCCAGGTAGTTCAATTACCATCAATTCACGCTGAGTACAGCTCCTGTACCAAAAGGGAACAGACACACACAACAGGCACATCACTGCCCACCTCCCCCATGGCCAATGGACTGGATTCAACCCTTAGATCTGAGGGCCAAGAGCTCGGGAGCTAGAATCTGGAAAACAGTGAAGCCAGCAATGGGCAGCACACAGAGGGGAGAAACAAGCTGCTGCTATGCTGAAGTGCTGCTTTGAGTGGTGACTCAACAGGAGGCACACTGTTGAGAACCACAGTGGGAAACCACGTAGCTTCTACCAGTCTAATCCTCCAACCAAGGGTGAGTGGGGAAAGCTGGAAAACCAAAGCCACACTGGAGGAAAGGGGCCTTGGCAGGCATGCGGGGCCTTAAACAAAGGTTGCTTTCTGACTCTCTGGGGCGGACATGGAAAGCATTGGCTGGGGCTCAGTTCTTGGACGTCTGACTAGACATAAAAACTGGAGTTCGGCTACTGAGACAAACAGGACAGACCTAGAGCCCTGCCTGTCTTTGCCAGGTGAGCACCACAGCGAAGGCCATGGGCTGGCACTTCCTTCCACAGCAGACACTCCTCAGATAGTTTGGGGGAGGCCTCTCACTGACTAGCAGACAACTGCCTTCTTATGTCCTTCCTGGTAGGGAGTGGGGTGAGAGCAAAGTCTCTCCAGGTTTCTTTTTGTAGGGACACCAACCTCCTCGCAGACCCACCAGCATGACCTGCATCACCTCCAAAGGCCTCATCTCTAAGCACCACCACAAAGTAGTAGTTTCAAAATATGAATGAGGGAGTCCACACACCTTCAGTCCTTAACATTCCACCCCCAAGACTCCCAAAACTCACGCCCTCAAAGGCAAAACATGTTCACTGCACCCTGCCAGCCTCTGCGTTAAGTCTGAGGTTGCTTTCCCCCACCTCTTCCCACCACTGCTGCCTGCAGGGCCCTTCCATTCCCATGAGATGTCGCTCTTCAAGATGGAAAGCATGACATAGGTCCCTCCACTGTGACAGGGTCTTGTCCCAGTAAACCCACCAGAAATTAAAAATAATGTGTTCAGCACGCCTGACCCGGTGAACTCAGGTAGAGATCTAAATCTGGGAGAGGGAAGTGCTACCTACTTGGAGCCCAAACTGAGCAGGAAACATGGTTCTCTCCTACAGGAAGGGAAATGCACGTCACACAAAGTTCAGAAAACTAGTTGTTAGCAAATTGGTGGTTTTAAAAAAATTACTAACAAGATACTTCAGGCAGAAGGAAAATTTTCACAGGCAGACAGGATGAAATACTGCATATTGGAAGGGCTATGGAGGCTTACAGCTGAGGTGCATGGGAGGGTTCGGGTAGGTTAAGTGTCAATACTATGGTATCTTACACATGGGACCTGAGCACCTGCAGATCCAGATGGTGGGGAGCTAGAGAAAATCCCCAAAATAAGCCACATAGGCAGTAAGTTCCCCTTTCTTCACGACACACACACAGCAACCTGAATAGTTATTCTTTTATGGGACAAGTGAGGCTTCAGGCAAGTGAAACTTTAAGGACGGGACATGTGACACCCTCTAGCTTACAATGAGCTCACTTAAGACTTTCTGACTTACAATGGAGTGAGGTCGATACAAATTCAGCAGGAAACTCAGTGTGAACTCGGCATGTCCCCCTGGCTAATGATGTACCAATCCTCTTGTAACACTTGACATGGCAGCGAGCAACAGTTCCCAGTCTGCCTGAGCTCATGAGGTGAGCACCTGAAGAAACTCTGTGGGTCAGGTGTAACCACTGAATTTCAACTTACAGTCATTTCAATTTCTGGTGGGTTTACTGGGACAAATACATCACGCTGGAGGGACCTATGTGACACTTCGTGTAGATGAAAGTGTCCATCAAAAGGAGGACGCAGAAGCCAAATGTGGCGGAGCCTGCATGGAGCCCCAGCTCTTAGGCGACTGAACTGGAGAATGAGAGTTCCAAGCCAGCCTAAACTACAATTAAATGTTTCTCTTATAAGTCGCCTCGGTCATGATGTTTTGTCACAGAAATGAAAAGTAACTGAGACACAGGGCCTGTTGGATTGTGCACTGGGAAGGCTGAGGCAGGAGGATCCCAAGTTCCAGACCAGCTTGAGCTACACAGTGAGACCTTGTCTCAAAATGCCACAAAAGCACAAAACAAAACTAACAAAACAAACTCCTTCAAATGAGGTCGGAGAAAGAGGGCAAAAGAAA
This sequence comes from Peromyscus nudipes, assembly GCA_902168325.1. NCBI lineage: Eukaryota > Metazoa > Chordata > Mammalia > Rodentia > Cricetidae > Peromyscus > Peromyscus nudipes. Next base: position 25,414 of record CABHPH010131499.1, read on the forward strand.
CTAAAATATTTCCAACTACACGATGACAGCTATTCTAATCGGGGGCACAGATAAAGTGCACTTAGAGAAAAAGATTAACAGGGTAGAAAGGGGGGAAAACTAAAAAAAAAAAAAAGATTTATGCATCATCAATCTGTATAAGCAGAAAACAACAAATAGGCTGGGCATGGTGGTGCACACCTGTAACCCAAGAATGTGGGAGGCTGAGGCAAGAGGATTGTGAACTGGAGGTCAGTTTATTTAAGGGGGAAAAAAACAAACAAAAAACAATTTAAATCCAAAGAAGAAAATAATAAAGAGCAGAGTAGAAATAGAACACAGAGCTGGGCAGCGGCACACGCCTTTAATCCCAGCTCTCGGGAGGCAGAGGCAGGTGGATCTCTGAGTTTGAGGCCAGCCTGGTCTACAGAGCGAGACCCAGGACAGCCAGGGCTACAAAGAGAAAACCTGTCTTGAACTCCCCATCCTCCCCAGAAGAAAAGAAATACATATGAGAAAATCAGAAAAGAAAACCCAAAACTGGCTGTTTGAAAAGAGCCAGGTTTGATAAATATCTCACAAGAGCGACCAAGTGCAAAGCACTGAAAGCAGGAATCGGCCGCTGCCACGGCTTCTACAGGCCTCGTGGCCTTTTAAAAGAAAAGAAGGAAATGTACTCTGTGCAAGGAAACATAATGACTCCAACTTCACCAGGTCCTGAGAACACATCTTACTAATTGCGACCAATGAAATACAAAATCTGTATAGTAGACTTCCACTTGAAAAACCAAGCCTGCAATTTAAAGAAAACATACCCACAAAGTACACCGGGTTCATGTGACTTCATGGGTGAAACTTGCCCCCCCCAAGCAGAGTATTAATATGTCATTAAAAAAAAAAACCTTCCTGAATATAAAAAAAGAGTTCTTTTTTAATTTTGTAAGGCCAACAACCCCAACAGTTGACAACATTACAAAAAAGGAAAATTACAGCTCGACCTTTTCATAAACATAATTACAAAAACTCCAAACACTGTATTAGCAAATTGAATCTACTGAAGTATGAGATGGATAATGTACGCTAAAGAAGCCAGTCAGACAGCATTAGAAACCAACTGATATAATTTACTGTATTAGCAGAACAAAAGAGGAGACTTCCATCATGTCAGAAGAAGAAAGAAAGCAGTTGGCAAAAGGAAGCATCATTTGAGACAACTTTCACAAAGGAAAAAAGCAGAATCTCCTCATTTTGATAGTGGGGAATTACCACAAACACAGCATTGCTAACAGGTTCCTTAACGGTGAATTCTGACAGCTATCCCCTGAAGCCAGCCACCGCAGACATGCTGGTGGCCACCAGTCTTGCCCCACGTTGTTTCTGGAAAGCGAACAGTGCTAGGCAACAAAGAGAAGGAGAAATAAAACTGCCATTTGCTGATGAAATGACAGCATCTGTAGGACGTGCAGTGGGGTCCAGTCTGACTGCTACGTCAGGTCTGTGAAGTGGGACAAAAGGGCAGAATGAAATGACCAAATCTCTCTACACAGCTCTATAATCAAATAGGACACACAATTTTATAAGTAAAATAGCATTAAAATATCACTACAGGGGGGACTAAAAAAAAAATATCACTACATTAACAGAAAACGTGCTGGGATCATTACCCAGAAGACATATTACATGTGATTACGAATGTCACTGAAATAATCTAATGGAGGCATAAGTATATACTCATGGATTACAAGCCTCAACACTGCAAAGATGCCAATTTTCCCAGATTGATCTATAAATTGATCTGCAAATTTAAATAAAACTTAAAGCAAAAACAGGGTATTACAGAGCCCAGGCTGGCATCAAACTTGATATACAGTCGAGGCTGGCCTTGAACACCTAATTTACTGCCTCAGCCTCCCAAATGCTAGGACTGTTGGTGTGCACTACCATGTCCATCTTCCAAATAGAAGATGTGTGTGTGTGTGGTACCAGGGAATGGAATTTAGGGCCTTACGTGTGCTGGGCAAAAGTGCTCTGCCACTGATCTTCATTCATCCTGGCTGGTGTTCTGAAAACTAATAAGCCAATTGTAAACTTTGTATAGAAATGTCAAAGATGAATAGCAAATACAATCTTGAGAGAAAATAAAACCGGAAGGCTTTACAAGATAAAAAAAATCATAGGTCACTGATGACAAAGCCCGAGCAGTTGAGACAGTGTAGTTGTGGGAAGGCTGAGGAAATTCACGAAGAGGCCCCAGAGACAGCCTCATTAGTGACAGGCCCACTAAAGCACATGGGTAAAGATGGCCCTTAGTAAATTAGTCAGAACCCTACACCTTACACCATTTAGAAAATTCACTCCTAGTACTTGGAGAACTCATTAAAGCCCACAAAGTGTGGCATGGGAGAATATGTTAGTGGCCTTGGGCTAGGGGGCATTTCCTCAGCAGGATCAAAAAAAAAAAAAAAAAAAGCACTAAATATTATGTTTATCTAAAGACATCATCAGAATGAAGGGCAAGCCACTGAGTGAGCAGAGACATTTGTAATACAAAATCAAAGACTTCAGGGGCTGGACAGACAGCTTAGGGGTTAAAATGCATTACTGTTTAGTTTCCAACCCCCATATTATGTAGCTTACAAGTAACTAAAAGTCCAGCTCCAACAGGATCTGACATGGCTAGCATCTGCATCTGCAGATCTCTTTAAGTTTGAGGTCAGCATGGTCTATGTAGGAGTTCTAGGCCAGCTAGAACTGCATAGTGAGACCCTATCTCAACAAATAAATAAATAAATAAAACCTGAAGGAAAAAAGACATCATTCCACAAATATGTAAAGAAGTATGTATGAAGCAACAAAAATTCTCACCCCAGTTCAACTAGTTTTAACTAGTTTAGTAAAAATTAAAGGAAGCTGTAATCTCTGCACTCAGGAGTTCTCAGACAACCTAAACTACATAGGAGACACAGTCTCAAAACTAAAAAAAAAGTTTAAAAATACAGAAGGCTCTTGCACTGGGCCCCCAAGAAGACAAATTAGAAATAACCAAGAAGTATCCAGTGTTGTAGCTTTAGATACAAACCCCTGTCCTTTGTAACAATGGTGACCTGGACTGCCTGGTCTACATCAGTCTGTGGATTTTATTTAGTTCCCGCTCCCTGTCCTCACCTTACAACAGAAGCAACTTTGCAATGACAGTCGTCCCTTTCTTTTGCTGATAGGAACACTTACTGTCTCATGGGATGAAGTGCCCTGGGATTCTAGGGCTGCACATAATTAACACACGTCTTTGGCTGGGCCTGGTACCTACAGTTCCAGGCAGAAGTTGGGACCCAGGAACCTAAAACTCCGTCTCAAAACAAAAGCAAAGACTTTAAATCTATGACAATTTTGTCTTTTGATATAATTCAGCTTTGAAAATGGGCAGGCATGGCTGGGTGTGCACATCTTTAATGCCAGCACTCGGGAGGCAGAGTCAGACGATCTCTGAATTGGAGGCCAGTCTGGTCTACAGAGACAGTTTCAGGACAGCCAGGGCAACATGCAGAGATACCCTGTCTTAAAAAACCAAAAAACCAAAAAACAAAACAAAACAAAGGTAAGAAAGAAATAAAATGTGAACAGGTGTGCTCACAGAACAGGATTTTAAATAGCCAGAAGGTGTAAGAGTAGATCAGCCTTGAGGGTGATGAGCCAGAGTTCCTTAGGGCCACAGTCTGGTTTCTTGCCCCAAACCAACAATTGCAGGAAGGATGTGGATCTGGAGAAGGAGGGCACACAGGTCCTCAGACTCTCCAGAGGGAACAATGACTTTAGTATGCTAAAGAGCAACTTCAGGACCAAGACAGCTTCAGGATCTGCTAGTCCCACAAAGACACAGCTACCATTAGAGGGCTGTGACTTGAGCCAGATCCTCAGCCCAGTCACTTTCATCATGTGACCCCATGCCTATGTTAAGGAACCTCCAGGAGCGCCCTAAAATGACCGGGGGTGGGGTGGTGTCTGGAACGCAGAAAATCAACTTCTCTTGTCTTAAACTATCAAGTAAGGCTAATTGGTTACAGCAGCTAGCAGAAGCTGTTCCCCGCCCAGCTGCCCAAGTCAGAAGGAAGTGCAGGGTGTGATGAATCAGGGCATCTACTGATCTCCAATGACGGCCCTGACAACTTGAGACTATTTCAGAGTCTTGACAGTATGGACAGGAGGCTGGAGAAATCTCTGCTGTCAGTCTGGCTATGTGATGGCATGGCAAGTGGCCAGAGACCCTATAACATCACATGCTCTTGGCACATTGTCCACACCAATGCAGATGCCACAGAAAGCCCAGAACAAAGTCCTGCCCAGCAGGCCTCAAACCTGCACACACCCCTACCTTGCCATTTTCAGCAAAGCCACAAGTCTTCACTGACTTGGCTTCATCCGCCAATCACTCAAGCTATTAGGATGTCAACATATTCTGTGAGGTCAGGGTGTCGTTGTCCCCCTCCAACCTGTGTGTGTGTGTGTGTGAGTGTGTGTGTGTGTGTGTGTGTGTGCGTGCGCGCGCGCCTGGGAAAACACTGCCTAGTTTCCAGGAGCCACCAAGGTCAACATGTGGCTCCAGGAACAAGGGACACCCAACTTGAGATATGTGGGAAATAGAGAGGTTGCTTCCCTATGCCAGAAGGGCATGACAGGCTTCCTGGAGAAGAGGAGCTGAGTTTCTAAGGGGGAAGTGAAGAAGAGGAAATGGAGATGCTGTGGACCGCACTGAGTACTAAGGCTACATATAAGGTGGACATGATGCTCTGGGATCAGGAGGGAGTCATGTGGTGTCATCCCCGATACTTCTTGAAAGCTCTAATGGAATGTGTCTCCTAGCCCCAGAATTTCTACAGACACTGAAAAGGGTGTTCACTCAAATATCATAAGCACTGTGAAGGTCAGCTTTATTGTCAACTTGACACAATTTAGAAGAGTCTCATTGAGGGATTGTCGGGATCAGGTTGGCCTGTGGGCATGTCTGTGGGGGCACTGTCTTTCTTTCTTGTTTTTTTTTTTTCTTTTCTTTTTCTTTTTTTTTTTTTTTGGTTTTGGAGACAGGGTTTCTCTGTGTAGTTTTGGTGCCTGTCCTGGATCTCGCTCTGTAGACCAGACTGGCCTCAAACTCACAGAGATCCTCCTGGCTCTGCCTCCCGAGTGCTGGGATTAAAGGCGTGCGCCACCACTGCCCGGCGGGGGGCACTGTCTTAATAATGCAAAAAGACCCAGCTCACTGTGGGCAGCACTACTTAGGCAGGGAATCCTGTGAGAGTGGAGAAGTGAAGCGAGTGAGCATGCGTGCATGCGTGCATGCGTGCATTCGTCCTCTCTCTGTGCTTGACTGTTTAGGTTTTCCTGCCACCTTGATGCCCCTGCTGGAACGGAGCTAAAATAAACCCTTTCTCCTGCCAGGGTACTTTATCACAGCAACAGAAACAAAATTAGAATAAATAAAGCCACAGCAGGAATCTCCTATCTCCTGAGCTGGTGCATGTGAGAGAAAGCACACACTCCCATGTAGAGATCAGATGATGCTGGGAGTCACTGTATTCGCACATCCGGCAATCCCACCTCTAGGGGTCCACCCCAAAGAAGTCTTGAAAAAGAGTTGGACTGGGCTCAGTGTCTCCCAAGACTCCCCAGCATGCTCTGTCACACAAAAACAAACAAACCAAACAGCAACAAAAACTCTGAAGGACATCACACCCACAGACTCGCACTGTAGAGTCACAGGACCAGATGCAGCCCTCAGCAATGCCCAAGCAGAGTGACTGACTAATGGTCAGCTTAGTGTGGGCAAGCCACCCATGAATGTTATGGCCCTGAAGAGGAACTAGCCCTGAGCACACAGCAGCAACCTGGGGTGTGTCTCTGGGGCTCGTGTACAGTGAAGAGCCAATTCTGAAGCCCTGGGCGGCATGATTCTGTTTCTTTGACTTGCTGAAAAATGCCAAAATTACACAGGGGAACAGGTGGGTGGCTGACAGGGTGAAGGGTGGTGAGTGAAGGGGAGTGGCTGTTTGAGGGACAGGAGGAGGTGGATCCTTGTGGAGCTGGGACAGTTCTCTGTATTGAATGTTGACACACGTGTTGACACATCTGCACACACGACCATTTGAGGGGTTTGACAGGACTGTAAGCTAGACACATGGGCCATGCATGAAGGGCAAATACCTTTTACCTCAAAGCTGTTCTCCTCTGTTGGAAGATGGGACCTGTCCACATCCCCTTATCTATACTGATCTGCCTTCAGTCTTCCTATCTCCTGTCAATCATTCCTGCAGCCTGCTTTTCTTCTTGAACCCTTTTTGGTGACTGTCCTTGACTAGGTAGGAAAGGAATGTAATGCAACCCCTGCCTTCTCCAAGTGCTGCATCCTTCACAAGAACCTCCAGGCTGTCTCCTGTCCCACACCCAGGGTCAAGCTAATCCCACTTTGTGACCTTTTTCCTGCCCTCTCCTCAGCCCCACTCCTGGCTTTAATGGCTGACCATGGGTCCCTGCTCATCTGGGTGAATCCTTCTCCTCCCTTTTGTCAGGTCTCAGCTGTGGTCACCTCTGTGGAAGGCACAGACTCCCAAGATGTGACCTCCACGTGGCCCTTCCTGCCACCTGCCAGCTCAATGCTGCTCTGGTTGCTCATTCTTTTCCCCTAAGACACAAATTCCTTGGGATCAGGTGATGCATCTGGTCCCTGCATACATGCAGCCTGGAGGTCAAGGTGATTTCTGGCTGACAAAAGCTCAGCTTTTCCCCTGTAGCTCCAGTGTGGGCACTTGCGTCCACCTGGCCATTGACCACAGCCTCCCTTCAGCAACCTCCCTTACTAGGTAAGGCTTTAGCAGAAAAGCTCAGAGCCTGGTTCCACTGTTGATGCTCAGCTGACAGCTCTTGAGCATCTCCCCCACCCATCTCCAGCTGATGAGCAAGCCTGGGCCTATCTGCTCTGTTTCAGGGGGAGGAGGGTGTCCTACCAAGCCACTTAGGATGAGCTTGGGAAGCTCCTGTTCTCCCCAGAAGGCCTCATTATGGAGCAATAAACTCTTCTCCCCTCACTGTAAATGGCACCCTTGAGCCAAATGTCCAGGGCCTGTCCCTACCCTACAGTGACCATGGATGAAGAAGCAACTTTGGAGGGTCCAGGTATTTCAGAAGTGGGGAGCTACCCTTGCTCCTCTTCCTTGCTGCCTAGAGTTGAACGCTAGCCTGCAGCCCTACAGAAAGGAGCTGTGCCACCCCCATCCCTCTGCCCTCTACTTGGCATTCTCATCTTAGAGCCTCTCAGGAGCAGGAGGTGTATCTACACCTCTGCTTACACAGTGCTTCTCAATCAGTGTGTGTTACACAGAAACCCGGTTGCTGTCTTGACACAGCCATACCTGTCAGTTGCTAAGATGCTCCAGGTGCTGAGATAGGCCTCTAGAGAAAACATCTGGAAAACTGTTACAAGTCCAGGGTTTGTTTTATCACACTGATATGACTCAATTCAGAGATAGTTGGAGTGTTGGGAGCAATGGCTAGCATCTAAGCAGGCCAATGTTCATGCAGCTCCCCCTACAACCAGAGACAACTCAACAGCCTTTACCCACATGGCTCAGAAATGTAAAGCCACTTCCACTAACCTGGGAACAGTGCCAGGTCTACAACCCTCCCCTGTGAGACTAGTTCCTGGATCCCAAAGGGATAGTCATGATGTATTATTGTTTGCATGGGTTGATCTACCAGGTGCCCATTATGTATCTTCCGTGTATCTGTCCTGTAGCTTTGCAATGTATTCACCAAATGTCTACTGTGTATCCCTATTGTGTACCAATTATCATTCGACTTTGTATCTTATGTATCTGGTGACTTTGCCTACAGTGTATCTACTGTGTACCTGCCCTTCTAGATTGATACTGTGTATCAAATGCCCTTCTAGACTGAGGTTATACCAAACTAATGCACTTTACAGTCTCCTAGGAGGCAAGTCTGCAGAGCCATACAACAGGAGCCGTGGGGGGACTACAAGTTAGACCTGTATTTTCAAAGCCGGTCAGATCCTTAAACTTCAAATAACAAGCATGCAGGACAAAGGCTGCACAGCACATGGGACACATCCACCCCAGCTGAAGTTCATCACCTTGGCTGAGCACAGGCTTGGGTCCTGGCATACACTTCCCCCATTCCTTGAGTCCTGGTCCACTGAGATCAAAGGACAGCAGCTATGACCACTTCTGGGAAAGAGATGAGCCGGAGCAGGTGAAGGCGGCTTTCACCAACAGGCACTCGCACTCAGCTCACTGGCTAGTCAGACCGCCTACCATCCTCTTTCTACAAGAAAGGGAACTGAAGCCTCGTGGGTCTGCCATTTTGGGCCCTGAGTCCTCAGTGTCTGACCCAGGAGAAACTGTAGAAATGCCATAGCACATGGTGCAGACAGCTGAGCTAGAACAAAGGGATGAATGACACATCATGAGAGCTAATGCGAGAACAGGTAACTCAGCAAGAGCGCCAGTGGAGCTTCTCCTCGGGGTGGACAAAGTCCAAGGACTGAGAGAAGAGGACTTTGGGAAGGGGAAATAGGCACATGAGTGAGACCACTGGTGAATCAGAAGGGTACTCACTAGTCCCCCTCCACATGGCAGATGTGGCCAATGTGTGGTTTTATATTTCTTTTATCAGATGTGAGAATCAAAACAGCTTTTGGAAAACCAAACACAGAAAAGGAGTTAAATGTCTCTGAAATGTAGTCTAAGGAGGTTTTTTAAATGTACTGAGGGAGGCAGGGAGCTGGAGAGATAGCTCAGAGGTTAAGAGCTCTGGCTGGTCTTCTAGGTGACCTGGGTTCAGTTCTTAGCACCCAGATGGGCGCTAACAACCGTCACTCCAGTTCCAGAGGATTCGACTCCCTCTTCTGGACTCCTCTGACAATGAATAGTCATACATGAAGACAAAACACCTATACACATAAAAGAAAACAACAAAACAAAACTAGAATATCGGGCTGGAGAGATGGCTCAGCGGTTAAGAGCACTGGCTGTTCTTCCAGAGGTCCTGAGTTCAATTCCCAGCAACCACATGGTGGCTCACAACCATCCGTAATGAGATCTGGTGCCCTCTTCTGGCCTGCAGGTATATATGCAGACAGAACACTGTAAACATAATACATAAATAAATCTCAAAAAAAAAAAACTAGAATATCTCAAAAAATAAAAAGAATGCATTGGGGAGGTGGTATGTTGTTTTGAGGGGGTGGAGACAGGACAGTGAGTTCAAGACCTCCCTAGGCCACACAGTGAGAACCTATCTCAAACTAAAAATGAAATCCTCAGATGCCACAACCAAGATGAGATGCAAGGTGTTAGGTCCCTTCAGGCTCCCAGAAAACCTCTCTATAAAATACAACTCTAATCTCTTTTTACAAAGTGAACTTTTCTCTCATTTCAAAAAGCGATGAAGAAAATCAGACATAAGGATGCAAAGCACACTCACCAGGCCCAGCCAGCAGAAGGGGAGCTGTATGGGGGAAGACATTCCAAGTAGACAGGACAAAGATGTGATTGTTTGTTTCATGGAATTTCTAGTAAGACCCAAACCCCCACTGAATACGTCTCCCTCCACACAGGAGCGTTCTGACACCTGCCCATGAAGGCATGAGTGTCACAAGCTTGGGGACACTGAGGTACACAAAAGCCAATAATGAGAGACGGAAGAGGGTTCTGTGAAGGGGACAGACCTGTTGACTACCATCTTTCCTGTCTGGCCAAGCTGAGTAATCCATGTCTCCACCCAGCAGCTCCTTCCTTATGTAAGCTTGTGGCGTGGACCGCCTCATGGGTGCAGCCCCAGTTTGGGGTTGTAGGGGTAAAGAAGTCTTACTGGATACTTGTACTGGACACTTGTGCTGGCTGATCTGTGGTCAGGAAAGTAGCAGTGTTGAGGACTGATGCTACCAGAGCAGACCAAAGGGAATGCCTGTCTCTCTGTTCTGTTTCCCCCAGGTCAGGTTTGCCCATAAAGGCTCCTGTATTACCATACAGGTTCTCCACTTCCTGTTTAGTTTCCCGGGGATCAGAAGTGTAAGCCACTTGCAAGCTCCCATGTTGATCCATTGTGGTCACTGTTCACAGAACCCGACTTCATTTATGGCCAAGTGAGAGAGGATATGGTAGTTAGATACGGAGCCAAGGCAGGGCCAGGACCTCACAGGCCCGTAAGACAAATAAGGTAAAGTACCACCAGGTGGGGCTGCTGAGCAGGAACAGAGAACAAACCCCACTGGCAGCTGGTGACCCCGCCGCACACAAATTGCTGCCTTAGTAGAACCCTCAGTGCCCAGACGTGTCTATGTGGCAGATTTCCCAATTGTTCTGGCAAAGTAACTTTACCACAGCAAAGCAACACTAAGCCCAGGAAAGGCTGGAGGTGTTGGTGAGCGCAGGGCCATCTGGGCCCCAGGCTGCCCTCATTCTCCTCAGGCCAGTGTTCTTAAGAATGAACTATGGCAAACATCTAAAGTCTGTGGGTACCCCAGAGTCGCAGAAAGGGTGAAAAGGAAGTCCTAGCGTGGACAAGCAGGTTCAAAGCAGGCCATTGTGTTACACGATGGAGGTACAGTCCTGATTCCTGCCTTCACTCTCAGAGGGTACCCTTAGTGAGCACCTGTTAACAAGATTTTCTGTTCCTTGCAAGTGATCCCATTTAACCTGAAAAACGACCTTCAACTTAATTGGAACAGAAAATAGGTTGCAGTTAGGTTTCAATGAATTAACTCCTTAGGTCTTACAGAATTAACTCCTGAGGGGCTCTCCATCCTTCCATTCCTCATGTCTGTTTTGTTCCCCCTCAGCCCTATGCCTGATCTAACCCCCTCACCCCTTGAGGCATCCTTCCCACTCATAGCTGCCACATCCTCCCACCCCTCATGGCTGCCCTGCCCACTACCTGTCAGTCATGGCTGCCTTACCCACTACCTGTCAGTCATGGCTGCCCTGCCCACTACCTGTCAGTCATGGCTGCCTTACCCACCACCTGTCAGTCATGGCTGCCTTACCCACCACCTGTCATGGCTGCCCTGCCCACTACCTGTCAGTCATGGCTGCCTTACCCACCACCTGTCATGGCTTCCTTGCCCACTACCTGTCATGGCTGCCCTGCCCACCACCTGTCATGGCTGCCTTGCCCCCCATTACTCCTATGCTTCTCTCACGTCCCTCATTCATCATGCATGCCTCATTTCCCCTCACTCCTCATGGCTGGTTTGTCCAGCAAAGTCTCCCTGGTTAACCTAACAGGCCATAGCCCTCATGGCCTTTGGACCTGCTGCCCCTCTATGAACCCGCAGCCACATTACACTGCCATGGTCCGGTCATCTTGTTCACTGAGCCTCACCTTGACGTCACTCATAGGTTCTGCCCTGCCCGTCTCGGATCCTCCGTGGTGGCTAATGATGTTAATCATGGTTGGAATCTTAAGCCACCTGTCTGTGTAAGAGATCTCTGCTCTGTACTTCACCGGTCTACTTTTTAACAAAGGACAGTTCGGGAGAGTGTTCCTCAGGGGCACCATTAAACTATGTGGAGGAATGGAGTGAATGAATGGCAGGGCTCTAAGCAGGGAAACTCAGAATGTCCCTGAGGGTAGCTGTAGAAAGGAAAAAAAAAAAATCAAGCTACAATGTCACATTTATTTCCCAGCAGCTCAGGATAAGGTATTGCCTGCCCCCCCAAACCCCACCCCCACGGCTAATGACTAGGATGAGGAAGCTTCTAGGTCTCCATTTAAGAAGCAACCCAGAAGCAGCAGGGTATAGTCAGGTACAAAACAGTAAAACACTTTCTGGTTGAGTGAGAACCGGGGTGTTCGAATACGGACCTTTCTCTACGGCCCCTAGGTCACAGCAGCAACATTATCCCACCATCTCAAGGCTCTCGTCCCATCTTGCTGGCTGAGTGGAACTCGATTCAGCAGCATCTGCAGGAACTTCAGACACTGTCATCAAACTGACCGGAAGTTCCGGGGCCAGGAGTAGGGACCTGATGTTGAAAATTAAACACCCGCCACCTCTCAGCCACAGCTTGCTTTTGTTCTTAGAGGCAGGTTCGTCATGCCAAGCCTGGAGCCCAGGCACACCTACAGTATGCCCTACCAGGAGTCAATGAATGGTAGCAAAATCTCTACACACACACACACACACACACACACATTGTTGGAAAAGAAGGTCAGAATGTGCTAGTACCCACTCTCACCACAGCAGAGAGCTGCCCAATCTGCCCTGTTAGTCAGGATGCCGCTGGAGATATCAAAGTAGCATAAATATTCCCTGTTCTGTCCTCTGTGACTACCTACACAGCGAAATTCTGCATGCCTAGCTAGTTAATTTTTCTTTTTGCTTTCTCACCCCAAATGCTGCAATATGTAATATACGTAGAAATAGCAGCTTCCAGCATAGAAGTCCCTATCCGGCCCACAAGTGAGTCTGGCCCATGAACATCCAATTTCAGAGGGAGTTCAGCCTCTCAGGAACCTGCTTGGAGCCTTCCTGGGACTACATGGTGATCTGGCTGGGGACTGTGCTCACAGCAGAGTCAAGACTGAACTTGGGCTGATATCCACACCCCTCCCCCCTCAGCAGTATCCCGGGTCTTTCCCGTGTGCCCACTCCATTCTGGACCTCAAGCATAGCCAGCTGCAGTGCAGCTATTTTTCCACATCACAGGTCTGGTTTTGCTCTAGAATTATTGTGAAGTGACTTGGGGGTAGATGGTCATTGTTCACAAGCACTGGGGACATGTTTTAATTAAAGACCAGCTAGGGGCTGGGCACTTTTTACACATTTGAGCCTTAGGAAACCCAAACAATTATTTGTCTTCACACCTGACATCTGAGGAACCTGAGGCCCAGAGAACAGAGGTTATTTGCCTAAGGTCAGGATGAGAAGAAGTAGGGGTCAGCTGGATGGTGGTGCTCCTATTCTTAGCTGCTTGGCAGCAACTACTTTGAACATGAATCAGCCTCTGATGTCACCAGAACACTGAGACTGTACCTCTTGGGCACACAGAGTCCAACACCACCAGACTGGATAAGATACTTGGTCCAGTCGGAGTACCACCCTGGCCTCCCTGACCTGGATGGGCCCTGCCCCCACACAACATTTATTCAGGGAACTCCAGGCTGTGCCCCAACCCCTGGTCATACCATAACAACCAGGCAATACACACTCTGACTAGGTTAAAGAAAAGGACAGCAAGGACACAGGATAAAGTTCAATTGGGTACAACATAACACTTGGTGATGGGTAATCTTGATTGTCAACTTTACATGATTTAGAATCACCATGGAAACAAACCTCTGGGCATATCTGTGAGGGATTTTCTGGATTAAGTTACATCCCACTAAGGTGGGAAGATGTACCCTAAATGTGGCAGCATCATTCCATGGGCTGAGGTCCTGGTCTGAATAAAATGGAGAAAATGAACTGGACAGCTGCCTTCCATCTCTTTCTGCTTCCCGACTGAACCAATGTGATCTGTTGCCTCATGTTTCTGCTGCTGCTGTATCTTCCCCACCACGACGGAGTACACCCTCAAACTTCCTTAGGTGCTTTGTCAGCCACAGCAACAAGTGACTAACGTGCAGCAAGTGTTGCCGTGATGCTGAGGATCTGGGCACCGGCTCGGGATACCTCGAGGCCCAGTAGGGGCACCACCAGCTGAGTCCACATCTCAAACAAAATCACAAGACATGCTCTTCCTCAGGTGCCCAGTAATGAGAGTAAAGCAGAAATCTCTGACTGGAGTTTCAGGGCAAAAGCTGTGGCTTTGAGAGCCCCAGTAGGGCAGGAATGGCCAGCTGTCCCAACATGCCACGTGTAGACACAAGTAAACGGAGGAGGTTTAATTAAAAAAATTTTTAAAAAAAGCACACTGGGGAGAGAAACAGACAGAGGAGTCCAGTGACCTCAAGTCCATCTTCGGGTCATGGGCATCAGCTTTAGGTTTAAGTAGGGCCAGGGCAAAAGGCATGTATAATTACGCTGTTCTGGTAAGGGTGTGGTCTGGTTGATCATTATCTTGGTTCTGGTTCTGCAAGGTGGACATTGAAAGGTTCTTATTGCTTGAGGGGAGCAATCTGGCTCACGTGAGGTGATAGCTCCTGTTCCAGGTGCAGCCTTACCATCATAGATAATTGCCCTCATCTCAGGGCCATCCTTCTTGATGACTGCAGGTTTAGGAAGATGACCAGAGGCCTCTGGGAACCTTTTGAGAGGTAGAACAGCACCTTGCAAAAGCTGACGGTAAGATGCCTCAGCTGCTCTTTGAGCCTGAAGGGACATGAGCTAGGTTAGGTATCCCCGACTCCTCTTGAGGTATTCTGTGTGTGCATAAGTTAAAGGTAAAGAAGTGAGGTGTGGGGCTGGAGAGATGGCTCAGAGGTTAAGAGCACTGGCTGCTCTTCCAGAGGACCTGAGTTCAATTCCCAGCAACCACATGGTGGCTCACAACCATCTATAATGAGATCTAGCATCCTCTTCTGGTACACAGGCGTACATACAGGGAGAATATTGTATACATAATAAATAAATCTTTAAAAAAAAAAAAAAAAGAAGAGGTATGAAATGAAGGCAGAGACACCAGGTTTTGATCCTGTTTTGGTCACTGTTTAGTCACTTGTGCTCCAAGTGGAAAACAGAGCTAGGAGAGTTGTGTTCCCAGCCACTTCAGTGTCTTACTCCCCCATCTCCAAAGTGAGCATTTGATTCTCAGCTACTGGGCAGTGGCCATAGCCTCTTACAGTGACATCTGAGAGGAGTGGGTAGTGGGAAGGAAAGGAAAGGAGGTGTGAAGAGAGCAATATGCACCTCAAATTTAGAAACAAACATGTAGATCAGGGCAGTGCCTCCTCTCACACGCAGGCCCTGGTGCTCCCCACGTGGCTGCGGTCCCCACATGGCTGAGGTCGTTTCCCAGGAAACCCTCTGCCCTGGGCCCTGGTGTTGTGGCGGTTCACACTGTGTGTCTGCAAACCTGACTAGAAGCAACCATTCACATCTACGTCTGGACTCATCTGCCCTCCCCTCCCCATCCAGGCAGGCTCAGCCTATCCACTTACAGCTTAGAGAGGCTGGAATCCCTCTGAGGTGCTGGGGCCCTGTGTCTTCCTGTGTCCTCCTAATCTTTGTACACTATACTTAAAGACAAGGGCAGCAGCTAAGCCTGGGCATTAAAGGAAACAACTTCTGTGTGCCATGGAGAGTGCTGGTCACTCTTGACCACTAAAGACAGAGGCCAGTGGGACCCAGGATGTCAAGTGCTGTGTAATCACTGGAGTGCTTCCAGAGAAACAGGGTGGAGTTCTCCCCTCGCCCCATGTCCACCACGTGCACACGTGGGGGGGGGGTGGCTTCAGGGGTCCTGGGACTCAGCTGCACTGTTCTCTTACAAGCACCTTTCACAGGCCTTGCAACTTCCCTTTTGCCTTCTTAGAATAATCCCTCCCCAAAGTTTCTACAGCACTTCATGGTGCCTGACCCCAGGCTTCTTGGTGCCAGGTTTGCCCTGTGCAAGATAGTGACCTGGGACCCATTATGTATAATGTACTGGCTATTTTTAATGGTGCTGCTGAGAATGAAATTTAGTCACCCTCACTCACCCCCCTCTATCCCAACTCTCACCCCCGCCTGACCACCTGATCCTGATGCACTTAGCCTTCGTCCACTCCCAGGGGTTATGACCCTGCTTACTCCAGATAATCTGAGCAAGAGGATCTAACTGTTCACACCTGCCCTCTCGTGTCTGCTCATGCTGAGAACAGACCTCTGGCTTCCTAGGTAAACCTTCCTTTAATGCTTAAAAATAATTATATTTAAAAAGCTCCCCCTTTCCCCCTAACAAACACAACAGCTAAATCTTGGAAGAACACCCCCAAGCTTGAAGTTTACATCCTGAAAAAACACACAAAGCTTTGCGTCTCCCTGGCCTCACAGCACCTTTTGAAGGGGCTAAGACTGGGAGAGAAGGATCTTCCTAAGCCTCCAGCCCAGGCTCGAAAGCTGCCCAATGAGCTAGAAGCGAATGCACCCCAGGAACCTGCTGCTTCACCCCATGGGGTGTCCTGAACTCAGGTGACTCATGTGGCTACCTCCCTCCTTACTACTACATGGGTTTTTTTCTTGCATAGCCTCCCTGTGGAAGGGCGGGGCTGTTCTCATCACCTCACACACAGAATACAGGAGTTGCCTTACATGGCTCTACCCATCAGGAAGGACACACGGGATAACAGAACACATAGAACAAGTATTACAAAGTGGGGCAGGGGGACCAGGAGTTCCCAGAGCAGCTGCTCCCGACCAGATTGTGCATGAGATCAAGTGTCTAGGGGAAGAGGTGAAATATTCACATTCCTTCCACCCCACTTCTATACTGCAGCTATACCATGGGCAAGGAAGAAGTTATCCATGACCTCCTGAGGACACAGTAATTCCTGAGAGCTATGAGGTGCCACTTGACAACACTTCTCCATACAAACCTTGTGCTTTCTTTTCTTTCTTTTTCTGTTTTTTGTTTTCTGTTGTTGTTTTTTCAAGACAGGGTTTCTCTGTGTAGCCCTGGCTGTCCTGGAACTCACTCTGTAGACCAGGCTGGCCTCGAACTCAGAGATCCACCTGCCTCTGACTTGCAAATGCTTGAATTAAAGGCATGAGCCACCACTGCCCAGCTGAACCTTGTTCTTTCTTAGAGATGATTTTTCATACTATAAAAAATATCTATAAAGATGTTGTATTATTTGAAATTTTTATTGTAAAGTTAAAAGTATGTATATATTTTTAAATTTGGCCAGGTACAGTGGTGTTTACTTGCAATTGTAGTACTCCAGAGACTGAGGCAGGAGGATTGTGAGTTCAGGGCAGCCTGAGTTACACAGTGAGACTCTCTCAAAACAAGGAAAACAAACAAACCATCTCATACCCCCCCACTCAAGAAAAAAAAAAAAAACACAAAATAAGAAATAAGGGCCAGAGAGATGGCTCAGAGGTTAAGAGCACTGGCTGCTCTTCCAAAGGTCCTGAGTTCAATTCCCAGCAACCACATGGTGGCTTACAACCATCTGTAATGAGATCTGGTGCCTTCTTCTGGCCTGTTGGGATACATGCAGACAGAACACTGTATACATAAATAAATAAATCTTTGGGAAAAAAAAGACAATAAAAAAAAAAGCACTGTCCAAAGATGTATAGCTGGGTGGTGATGGCACACACCTTTGATCCCAGCATTGGAGGCAAAGGCAGAGCTCTGTGACTTCCAGGCAAGCCTGGTCTACAGAGCTAGTTCTAAGATAGCTAGGGCTACAAAGAGAAACCTCATCTCTAAAACAAAACAAAACAAAACAAAACAAAACAAAACAAAACAAAATAAAAGCTGTGTAGAAGGCTAGAGAGATGACTGTGGGTAAAAGTGCTAACAGCTGAGCCTGAGGACCTGGTTTGAGCCCCAGAATCTACATGGTGGAAAAACAACTCCAAATTGTCCTCTGATCTCCACACGTATGCTGAGGCACCTATACACCCACCTACCTTGAGAAAATAAATAAATAAATATTAATTAAATAAATACACATTAAAAAAAGATGTTGAAAAACTGGAACCCTTATATACTGTGGGTAGGGATGTCAAATAGCACAGCTACTATGGAAAACAGTACAGAGCTCCTCAAAAAACTAAAAATAGAATCACCATATGATGCAGCAATTCCACTTCTGGGCATATGTGCCCGAGAACAGAAGACAGGGTCTTGAATAGCTGTTTGCACACCCTTGTCCACAGCAGCACTGTTCACAACAGCCTAGAGGTGGAAGCAACCCAAGCATCTATTTACAGATGAATGAATAAAGAAAATGTGATGTCCACACACAATGCAATGCTCTTCAGCCTTAAGAAGGCAGGAAATTCTGACAGAAGCCCCAACATGGATGAGCCCTGCAGACATTTCACTAAACTAAGCAGCTACAGAAGGACAGGTCCTGTGTGAGGCCTTACGGGAAGCATGCCAATCAGTCCACATGCAAACCAGTGCTGCCAGGGCCGCGTGAGGAGACCTAGTACTTAAGGGTTTGGTTAGGTGTAGCATGAATCTTAGAAGGTCTTATTAATAAAATCAAACTTGAGCCAGGTATTGGGGTGAACACTGGAAGGTCAGAGAGACAGAATAAGCCACAGCTATCTCACCTCGCTGAATCCTCAGCTGGTCTTGTTTCCTCAGACTGGATGCCCCGAGCCCTCATCCAGAATGGGTCTCAGCTGAACTGCTGCTAGAAGCCTGAAAGCTTAACCAGCCACATGCTTCTCCAGGCCAAAGGCTTCTCCAGGCCAAAGGCCTGCTCAGGCCAAATGCCTCGAGTTTCTGGTCCTCACGTCTTATATACTTTTCTGCTTTCTACCACCACTCCCTGGGATTAAAGGCTGACTTTCTGGGATTAAAGGCGTGGGTCACCATGCTTGGGTGTATCCTTGAACACCTGAATTTCTGCCTCTGGAATGTTAGGATTAAAGGCGTATGCTACCACTGCCTAACCTCTATGTTTAATATTGTGGCTGTCCTGTTCTCTGACCCCAGATAAGTTTATTAGCATACATAATATTTTGGGGAACACAATACCACCACAGTTAGGGTTTTGTAGGACGAAAAATTCTAGAGATTGACTGCACAATAATGCTAGTTATAACCTTATACCTAGTTAAAATGGTCAGTTTTATATTATGTGTATTTTTTAGCATTTACGTTACTGTATTTATGAGTATTTGTAAATGTGTGAGTGCACACTATGTGTGTACAGGTACCCAGGGAGGGTAGAACAGGGTGTTGGATCCCCTGAAGCTGGAGTTAAAAGTAGTTGTAGGTTGACCAATGTGAGTGTTGGAAACCAAGCAAGTGCTCTTAACTGCTGAGCCACCTAACTCTCCAGCCCCTATTTATGTGTATTTTGCCACAATTAACAGGCCAACCAACATAAATGACAAGTCTCTATTACAGCACACTTGTGGGAAGGCACACTGGTATGTGACATTTACACAGTGGTCACTGTCACCTGCTTGGATCAAATGTGTAGAT
>CABHPH010131500.1:0-32072 GCA_902168325.1 Peromyscus nudipes
GGGAGGGAGGGAGAGAGAGAGAGAGAGAGAGAGAGAAGGGGAGGGAGGAAGGGAGGGAGGAAGGGAGGAAGAAAGGAAGAAAACATAATTCTCATTTCTGAATTTAGAGGAGTAGCTTCATACTGAGGTCTATGGAACTCTTTGGGGACCTCTGAAGGATGGAAAGGGACAAGACTATCTTAAGAGGGTGGTAAAACTGCATTTCCCCTATTTTAACTTCATGCTGTATTCTGTGCAACTTTCATTTAAAAACAGTCATGCACATTTAAAAGAGGAAAGCTTGAAGACACCACCGCCAATAACAAACATACAATTCTAGCTACAGTGTGAGTTAGATATTACTGTCTCCTCCCTGAATGTGTCTCCTACTTCTTAACAAAATACTCGGGGGCTTAAAAAATCAAAGCTCATTGGGCTCAAGGGCCTAGAGCTGCAAAGGCCAAGAGCAGAGTCAACAGCTGCCACTTGGTGCTGGGTCCTCACCTGATGGAAAGTGTCACACAGTGAGACCAAACAGGTAGCCAGCTCGGTGCCTTCCTCCTGCTCTCTTTTTTAAAATAATTAAATAAAAGAAGAAAAAAAATCACATCACATAGGAACTGGACCAAATGAGCAAAGAGAAGGAGAAGAGCTCAAGAGAAGGCACAGGAATCACAGACCCACTCATTTGCACTCAGGAATCCCATAAACATACTAAACTGAAAGCTATAATATACACTCAGGACCTGGTGCAGACCTCTGCAAGCCCTGTGCATGCTGCCTCTGTCTTTGTGAGTTCATAGGAGCTTTGATCATGTTTATTTAGAGGGCCTTGTTTTCTTGGGGTCTTCTATCCCTTCAGACATGGGTTTGAGCCAATAGAAAGTTTATATTAGCCAGCCTGTAGCTAGACTGGGTGCTCAAGATCACAGTATAGCCCCACACCTTTCTCAGGGTGGGCTTTTAAAAACAAAAAACATGTTCTTTCTGGGTTCACATACTTCAGTTAGCCAGAAACAGAACTATAGAAGCTGAAAAGCAAGGTTAGTACATTTTGAGATTTTCCCAGAACTAGATGGACTTGGATGGATTAGGTCTTTGTTTTAGTTTTGGCAGGTGGTGCTGTGTCTACTTGCTGAGTTGTACAGCTTGGCATTTCCATCACAAAGTCACTTGTGTTAAGGTCTCAAAGCCTACTAAGATCTGGGGCCCTGTTACACTCTTGCTCTTACAATCTTTCTGTCTCTTCCACAGGGTTCCCTGAGCCCCAAGAGAAGGGATTTGATGGAGATATCCCATAAGAGCTGATCTCTCTCTCTCTCTCTCTCTCTCTCTCTCTCTCTCTCTCTCACTCTCTCTTTCTCTCTCTCTTTGTTCCCATCTGTTGCAGGAGGAAGCTTCTCTGATGATGCCTGAGCAAGGCACTGATCTATGACTATAACAGAATATCATTAGGAGTCGTTTTATTGCTACTTTTCACCCCAGAATAGTATTTGGTTTTATCCTGGGTCCCTGGACTATATAGTCTCAGGCTCTTGGTTACCCAAACAGTACCAGGGATTCCATCTTGTGTAGTGGGCCTTAAGTCAAATCAGTTATTGGTTGGTGTGGTGGTTTGAAAGAAAATGGCCCCCAAAGGGACTGGCACTATTAGGAGGTGTGGCTTTGTTGAGTAGGCATGGCCTTGTTGGAGAAAGTGTGTCACTGTGGGAATGGGCTTTGAGGTCTCCTATGCTCAAGCTACTCCCAGTGGGAGAGACCATTTCCTGTTGCCTGTAAGATGTAGGACTCTCTCAGCTACTTCTCCAGCAATATGTCTGCCTACACACCTACATGCTTCCCACCAGGATGATAATGGACTGAACCACTGAAACTATAAGCTAGCCACCACAATGAAATGTTTTCCTTTATAAGAGTTGATGAGGTCATGATGAAGGCTCTATATAGGCACCAGCTCAACTTCTCCATGTTCAGCAATGGAACATTGTTGTCAGTTTGTGAAGAACAACCTATATATAGTCTTGGCAATAGCCTGGGTTGTTGGGGGTTCCTATGGGACCCCTTTGGCCAAAAATTCAGTTAGGTCTTCCCAGTAGTGGAAGCTTCATTTGGTAACAAAAGACAGCCCAAGAATGTGAGCATGAGAGATCTGGTTCTGCCCTCATCTGCCATATAGCAGCATGGATGGGAAGAGATGCCCTCCCCTTTCCTCCTCTCTCTGCCCGAGGCATGTGGGAGAGCTAGTCCTGAGGTCATGAGAGCCGAAGAGCTGTCCCTGCCCCTCACCAGCTGCAGCACTCAAGAGAGCAGGCCCTGCACCTCACCTGAGCAGCACAGTAGAGCTGACCCTGTTGGCCAAGGCATAGGTGAGCTGGCCCTGAGGGTGTGTGAGTGGGATAACTGGCCACACACCCCTTGTCTGCCATGCAGTGAAGAGGGCGAGGGAAAGATGCCCTTCTCCCCCTTACCCCTGCCACCTGTGGTGGGTGCGTGAGCTGACCCTCCCCCTTACCAGCTGAAGCACTCAGGAAAGTGGGCCCTGCACCTCACTTGGGCAGCACAATAGAGCTGGCTCTGTTGATGAGTACGGATGGAGAACATGAGCATGGGAGATCTGGCCCTGCCCCTCATCTGTCATATGGCAGTGTAGGTTGGGGAGAAATCCCCCACCACCCCTCGCTGCCTGTGACAGGTGGAAGAGCTGGCCCTGAGGTCATAAGAACAGGAGAGATGTTCAAGAGAGTGGCCCCTGCACCTCACCTGGGCAACACAGTAGAGCTGGCCCTGATGGTCCAGGTGTGGGGGAGCTGACCCTGAGGTTCTGAAAGCAGGAGAACTGGCCCCGCCCCATGCTCATCGCTGCAAAGGGTGAACTAGAAGGGGGCAATGCAGGAGAGTTTACTCTGGTGGTGAGGATCGGGGAGAGCTGTCGGACTGACCAACCCTGCAACTATCCAGGTCCAGAACCAGGGTTATGAGTTGGCTCACTCTAACATCTACACCATCTATGATCTACAGGAGCACATGAAAGAGCTGGTCCTGCAAACCCAAAGCTGCACAATCTCCACAACACATGGCAAAAACAGGATATCCAAGAGGAGTCCCAATGAGGACCCAGTACCGATAGTGGAGTAGAAACCAGAGGCCTCCAACCAGACCATCAACTCTTAGCAATGAACATGTGCAAGTAAAGATACACGGACAAAGGGCTTACTGCGTGCGTGACTCAATGTGTCACACTATAGTGTCCATGAGATTTTTCCTTTTTTTCTCTTAAAATTAATTTGGGGGAGGGGGTTGTAAGGGCAGAGAGTGGATATGAAGGGGGACAGGGAAATGAATGGGATCAAGACGCATGGTGTGAAAGACACAAAGAACAAATAAAAAGAAAGCTAAAAAAAGATACTTCAACTTCTTCCTTTCCAATTTGTACCCTTTTGATCTCCTTCAGTTGTCTCATTGCTCAAGCTAGAGACCGCAAGTACTGTACTGAATAGGTGTGGATGTGTAAGTTGATGTTGCCTATGGGCTTGTAAACTGCCCTTATTATGTTGAGGTGTGTCCCTTACATCCCTGCTCTCTCCAGGACTTTTATCATGAAGGGGTGTTGAATTTTTGTTGAAAGCCTTTTCTGCATCTAATGTGATGATCATGTGATTTTCTTCTTTCAGTTTGTTTATATGGTGGATTACACTTATCCGTTTATGTATGTTGAACCATCCCTGAATCTCTGGGATGAAGCCTACATGATCATGGTAGATGATCTTTTTGATGTGCTCTAGGATTCAGTTTGCAAGTATTTATTGAGAATTTTGTATTGTTCACAAGGGAAATTGGTCTATAATTCTCTTTCTTTGTTGGGTCTGTATGTGGTTTGGGTATCAGTGTAACTGCAGCCTAATAAAACAAATTGAGTCATGTTCCTTGTGTTTCTATTTTGTCAGATAATTTGAGGAGTATTGGCATTAACTCTTCTTTGAAAGTCTGGTAGAATTCTGTGCTAAAACCATCTAGCCCTGGGCTTTTGTTTATTTGGTTGGTTTTTTGTTTTTGTTTTTGTTTTTCTATTTCACTAGGGATTATAGGTTTTTTTAAAATTGCTTATCTGATCTTGATCTAACTTTGGAAGGTGGTATATGTCTAGAAAATTATTCTTTTCTTTTAGATCTTCCAATTTGCTGGAGTACAGGCTTTTAAACTCTGTCCTTATGTATTCTTTGGATTACCTAGGTGTCTGTTATTATGTCCCCCATTTTATTTCTAATTTTGATAATTTCAATATTGTCTCGTTATTTAATTTGTAGAAGGGTTTGTCAATATTATTTTCTCAAAGAACTAACTCCTTGTTTCATTGATTTTTTTTGTAATTTTTGTTTGTTTCTATTTTATTGATTTCAGCCCTGAGTTTAATTATTTCTATGTGATTTCTTCTTTCTGTTCTATAGCTTTTGGGTGTCCTTTTAAGTTACTAATATGAGATCTCTCCAGGTTTTTTTTATGCAGGTACTTAATGCTATGAGCTTCCCTCTTAGAACCACTGCTGGTGGCCATGTCAGAGGAGCAGTAGATGGCAATTGACTTCAGGGGATTGGTCCACCAGGAAACAAAACCTTGATGGGTAAATCTTGGATAGGCAAGGCCCCAAGACCACAGACCTCAGAGTGTCTTTTGTTTCTGCTGTGCCTTCTTTCTCTAGTATCTGGCATGGTATGAATGGTTGTAGGGAGATTCCCCACTGCCTGTAATGTAGTGTGTTTATCTAATGGAAACATCCATCCTACTGGGCATTTTTACCTGTGGATTATTATGAAGATAATTTCCTCCTAAGCTGTACTGTTTAACTGAAACAATGATTTTTATATAATAATAGTGTTATTTGAAATAGGATTTTGATGATTGAGGGTCTTTAATAAATATAGTAAGGGATTATGATGGAGGTTAGTTTAGTAGAAAAATTAACAAAGGGAAAGATAGGATAAAATGTTGCCCCTGCCTCTGATAAAGCAAAGGCTGCAGAGGATAAAAAAATAAAATAAAATAGGGAAGTGTCACACAACCAGAACACATGAGTTTCTATTGAAGAGCCATATGGACTGTGGCTTAGGATAATGACTAATAAAAATAGTTGAGTTGCAGTAGCCAAGCTAGCTTAAATTCTTTTAATCTTAGTGTTGAGAGGTGTGTTCATAGGTTTTGGAGTGCATCATAGCTGAAACAATGCTTTGAAAATAACTTAAAGCTAAACTAAGATGTTTTTGTTAAATAGCTTTGAGGTGAAAAAACCAAGAAGACAATCTAAAGATTTAGAAAGGCACATAGCTGAGTGAGGAACTCTTTAAGGTCAGGGAACAAGAACAAAGCAGCCCAATTATCATTAGCTGACACACCTCCTTTCTTGCTAGGATTGGTTGATGACCACAGGTGATGATTAACTCCTTATACCCATTTCTGCCCTCAATCTCCTCACATAAAAACTATTGATGAGTGGGTATGCACACTAAAGATTTAAAGTAGAGTTGACTGATTGTTTTTCTTGTATAAAAGTTTAGGTCTGTGATTTCTTTAAGATTCCTTATAAGATTACCTTTCAAGATAAGCAAAAAAGTGATTGATCCTTTCTTTGTAACCACAAAATGCAGCCTGCCAGTAAAAGAACATCTTGCTTCCTTATACTGTTAATCTATAACAAGTTGCTTGGGCATGAATGTATGTGGGTTCTTGGTAATAATTTATTTTTCACCTGTAATACCTAAAATGTTTAATTATGTAAGGGATACAGAGAACATGTTGTTTCTTACTTATATTCATTGTAATCACTCACTTGAAAAATAGAATGTAACCACATTGTAATTTTTATATTGCCTGGATGATTTTGCTGGGGTATATTAGCTGTAAGAAGGAAAATATCAAGAATGAGAGAATAAGGAAGAATAAAGATAGAATTAAAAGGGAAACGTTGAGAATAAAGATAGTTAGAAGGAAAACATCAAGAATGAGAGAATTGGAAGGAAAACATTAAGGGATTGAGAAGGAAAAAAATCACAAATGAGAGAATTAGGAAGAAAACATCAAGAGAGAAGGGACATTTCTGGAGAAAAGAGAGATTGCAGAATAATAATAAAGAAGGAAGTCATCAAGAGAGTGTGAGTGTCTTTTCCCCTTACCTCCTCAGATAAAAAAAAGTCATAGTATGCCGACTCTGGATTCCCTTCAAGCCCTGTGCTGCTGAAGGTTGGTCCCCCAGGCAGCAGAAAACTACTTTTACTGTGCCCCATAAGTCTGGTCATGTCGCGTATTCATTTTCATTCAATTCTGGGAAGTCTTCCATTTCTTTCTTTATTTCTGTCTTGACCCATTTTTCATTCAGTTGTTCAGTTTCCCTGAGTTTGTAAGCTTCCTGCTGTTTCTGTTGTTAATATCCAGCTTTAATCCATGGTGACCAGATGGATACAGGGTATTATTCCTATTTTCTTGTATCTGTTAAGACTTGCTTTGTGTTCAAGTATGTGGTCAGTTTTGGAGAAAGTTCCGGGTTGTGCTTTAAAGAAGGTATATTCTTTTGTGTTTGGTTGAAATGTTTTGTAAATATCTGTTAGGTCCATTTGGTTTATAATATGTTATCTCTGGCATTTCTTTGTTTATTGTCTGGATAACTTGTCTATTGGCAAGAGTGTAGTATTGAAGTCTCCCACTATCAGTGTGTGAGGGTCAATATGTTATTTAAACTGTAGCCGTGTTTCTGATAAGTTTTAGGCCTACTGAAGGCCTCTCCACAGTTGCAGCAAACCAAATCAGACCAAATTGGAAAGCCCATGGTTAATGGGTAAAGCGCTCCTGGGCAATTCCCCGGCCCTCAGAGAGGAGACAGGGATGTAAGACTGGAAG
The DNA here is from genome assembly GCA_902168325.1 of Peromyscus nudipes. Classification (NCBI taxonomy): domain Eukaryota; kingdom Metazoa; phylum Chordata; class Mammalia; order Rodentia; family Cricetidae; genus Peromyscus; species Peromyscus nudipes. Next base: position 6,865 of record CABHPH010131500.1, read on the forward strand.
AACCACCAGTCTGTTTTCTGAGATGCCACTTATATATTCCCATATATATAAGTCTTGAGCCTCTCTGGGGGAGCTATGTTTGGTGGGCTTTGAAGGGGCAGATTTAGGGAAAGAGATAGGGGAGTTGAGGTGGATCTTCCATCAGACTCCTTCCAAACATTCCAGACCCTTTGGGTATAGGGATGCCAGGGTGCCAAGAGTTGAGGTGGAGCTCCCACCCAAACATTCCAGACTCCTTGGGTATGGGGACACCAGTTCAAGTCAGACTACTTCTTGCCGGCATGGGGCAATGTGGGGAAGAGGAGTCAGGAATTGATGAGCTGACATTCAGCAGGTGTGAGTTGAGGAGCATTTGGTTAATTGTCATCCTGGGGACCTCAGGCATATTTCTGAGTTCAATGAAGAGCTTGATGAGCTGTCATTTGATGAGTCCATTGGCCTTCTCAACCTCCTGAGGATGAAGGTGTCAACCATAATTAGGAGGTAACGGAGGTTTTTAGGTGTGGGCACGTGAGTGAAGTCCCCCTGATAATCCTTGCCTGGTTGGTGTCCTCAAAGCTGGTGCAGAGGCTGATATATCTGAAAGCCCTGTGAAATACTCAGGAGAGTGTGGGGGCCAAGGTGAGTGTGGCCCCAAAAAGGCTGAGAACATTGTGACCAAGCAGAGGTGCAGGGCAAGCAGGTATGACCAGAAAAAGAGTGTGAGAAGAATCGCCCTGCAAGAATGCAGGGAAGTGTCAGGGTCTTAAGTGGGAAGGAAGGGATCCTGTCCACCTTGTGACAGAAATTGGCAAGGGAATTGTAGGACCTGAGTGAGATGTCAAAACAGAATAGGTATCATCTATGTCCAAAAGAAAGTTTTCCCACCAAGCGGCCCTGGGCCAGTGGGGAAAAATCAACTCCCCCTTGGTGGAACCTTCGGATGATAAGTTTTAGGCCTCCTGAAGGCCTCTCCACTGTAGCAACAAACCGAATCAGACCAAATTGAAAAGCCCAGGTTTAATGGGTAAAGCACTCCTGGGCAATTCCCCGGCCCTCAGAGAGGAGACAGGGACTTGAGACTGGAAGAACCACCAGTCTGTTTTCTGGGATGCCATTTATACATCCCTGTGGGAGTGATCTTGAGCCTCTCTGAGGGAGGAGCTGTGTTTGGTGGGCTTTGAAGGGGCAGGTTTGGGGAAAGAGATAGGGGAGAGAGAAGCTGAGGTGGATCTTCCACCAGACTCCTTCCAAACAGTTTCTTTTATGAACTTGGATGCCTTTGTGTTTGGTGCAAAGATGTTAAGAATTGAAATGTCCTCTTGAAGGATATTTCTTTTGACAAGTACGTAGTATTCACCTATATCTCTTCAGATTAGTTTTGGCTTGACGTCTATTTTGTCAGATAATAAAATGGCTACACCCCAGATGCTTCTTAGGTCCATTTGCTTGGAATATGATTTTCCTTCTTTTTATCCTGAGGTGATATCTATCTTTGGTGTTAAAGTATGTTCCTTGAACGCAACAGAAGGATGGAACCTGTTTTTGCATCCATTCTGTTAGTCTGTCTTCTTATTGTGGTATTGAAACCATTGATGTTGAGAGATATCAATATGCAGTTTCTGTTCATTCCTACTATTTTTTGGGGGGTGGTGTGTGGTGTGTGTGCGTGTGCGTGTGTGTTTCTCCTTTTTTTGATGTGCTCATCTGGGATTATCTATTCCCTGTGTGTTTTCTTGAGTGTCATTAACCTCTTTAGGTTGGAGTTTTCCTTCTAGTTCATTCTGTGGGGCTGACTTGGAGATATATATTACTGAAATTTGGTTTTATCATGGAATGTCTTGTTTTTTCTCCATCTCTTTGCTCAGTATAACAGTCTGGGGTGCCATGTGTTGTCTCTTAGAGTCTGCAGCGCATCTATCCAGGCCCTTCTGGTTTTTAGAGTCTCCATTGAGAAGTCAGGTGTAGTTCTAATATGTCTGCCTTTATATGTTACTTAGTCAAACTTGCAGTTTTTAATATTCTTTGTTCTATACATGTAGTGTTTTGATTATTATGTGCTGAGGGGACTTTCTTTTTGGTCCAGGCTACTTAGTGTTCTGTGTGCTTCTTATACCTTACTAGGCATCTCCTTCTTTAGGTTAGAGTCATGTTCTTCTATGATTTTATTGAAAATATTTTCTGTGCCTTTGACTTGGGTTTCTTCTCCTTCCTCTATTCTTATTATTCATAGATTTGGTCTTTTTATGGTGTTCCAGATTTCCTGGATGTTTTGTGACAGGAATTTTTTTAGAGTCAGCATTTTCTCTGCCCAAGGAATCCATTTGTATATTGTGTCTTCAATGCTTGAGATTCTCTTCTCCCATCTCTGCTGGAGAGGCTTGCCTCTTAGGTTCCTATTCGAGTTCCTAAATCTTTCATTTCCAGATTTCCCTCAGTTTGAGTTTTCTTCATTGATTCTATTTCCACTTTCAGGTCTTGAACTGTTTTATTCATTTCCTTCCACTGTTGTTTTTGTTCTCATAAATTTTTTTAGGAGATGTATTCATTTCCTCTTTCAGGACCTCTAGCGTCTTCATAAAGGCTGTTTTAAGCTCTCTGTTTTGTGCTTCAGCTAAAAGGTAAGAGACGGTAAAATTTGTTTCTAGGTATTGGGAGCTGACACTTAGGAATGGGGATAGGCTAGGACTGGGGGATGAGGGCCCCACAGGAAGGACAGCAGGGTGTTCCACCAGGATCTGCTTGGTTCCTGGCAGTTGGGGAAGAGAGTGAGGAGAGGCCAGAGCACGTGTGCTATAGAGCTGTGTGTGAGACTGGGGGATTGGACTTGGAGCCAGGAGCAGAGGGAGAGGTGAAGATCTGAAGTTGGACTTCCTACTTCCCTAGCCTGAGTCTTCCCCTGCTCTTAAAGTGCCTGAGACCTCGCTTCACCTTCATTACCTCCAAATACTATTATCATATAAACCTAGGAATTACGCCTCTGACGTACAACATGTGGAGGACACACTTGAAGCACAGATCCTCCTTTATGACAGTAGGCAGTGATGGAACTGCTCCTGGGGCTCTAAGCTTAAGGGACAGGAGTATGTTTCAGCTTCTAGGCCAAGTGTCTGCACTCTTGAGAGCTGTTCCACACACCTTTCTCAAGCCCTTCAAAATGAAAAGTATTCTACTCGGAAACATCTAAAAGTTCTAGAAAATGTTACAAAGGTATGTGGATTGTGTAAAAATGGAGTAACACTATCATGTCTGACAGCAAGAATTCTAGCTGCACAGAATGTTTGGGAGCCCTGTGTCTCTAGGGCACATGTGACACCCTAGGATGCAGCATAGGAAAAGAATATGAAAAGGCCTTCACCAGCCACTAGTTGACACAGGAGTCAGATCTTGCTGATACAGTCTCCAGTTTCCTTTAAAAGCAACAGAGAATGGGTATTTTAATAAACCAAGTTACTAAAACCTAGAAAATGAGTTATGGGAGTAGGCAGGCCATAGTTTTTAGGATCTATGCAAACTAGACTCCAGATGCATAGAAGAGAAGCCAGTCAGCCATTAGCCACCTGAACATCCTAAATTAACTTAATGCAAGCAATTTTTTGGTCAAAGTAAACATAATCAGGATGTGCACAACTTCCGTCCTCCTGAGGACACCGAGTGGACAAAGCCAGGACGAGGTTCCCAGAAGTGAATCACAAGTTTGCCTGTGACACTCACAGCTGGAACCCAGAACAGAAGAATGAGGCAGGCATAAAGACCTAATGGCTCTGCAGGTACCAGGAGCATTGTAAGGACAGTCAACATAAAGAATGTAAGGGCTATTACAGAACGTGGTGAGATCATCATATCCTAGTTGAGGGACCTATACAAAATAAAGATGTTAAAAGTGCTGTGTGGTGCCAGACTGCTTCTGTGGGTGACCCTAAAGGACAAAAAGGATCATATGACAATTTCACAAACCACTGCACATCTGTGGTGCCCTCTCTGACAAGTACAGTCATTGCTGACAGGGCTCTCAGTTACCCTGGTGAGTCTCCTGGTGGTTAGAAAAACAGGCAAGAAAACATGGACACTTACACCAGAGACTAGGCTGCAAATAGAAGACAATCCCATATGATTAGGGCAGTAAGACTGCTTGCATGGAACAATATTTCCCAAATAGCACAGTCCAAGTTTGCCCTATGGCTTTTGGTTTGGTACCTAGCACTTCTGAAAACAAAACAAAAACGAGCCCAGGCCCTAGTGTGCGCAAGCACATTGAATGATAACAATGTCTCTATATGAACTCATCAACTGTAGCAAAAGTACCACTCTGGCCAAGGATGTTGCTAGCTGAGGAGGCTGTGTATATTTCAGAATGGGGGTGGGGTAGGGGAGAGTATATGGGAACTCTGTTTTCTGCTCAATATTGATATGAACTGAATCCTTTTCTTAAAAAATAAAGCTTTTTAAAGAGAAAGACTAACTCATGAATCACTGGATCCAGGCTGACTGATCGATCGAGAGGTCCTGAGACAGCATCTTAAAAGACAGTAAAACCACCCCCCACAGCTCATCTCTGCCATGTGCTCCCCAGGTGCCCTGCTAGCCTCAAGTATTCAAACCCCGGCTCTTGGATACTTGCACTGAGTTTTCTGTTTTAAGAAACACACAATGCTTGTATCGTTTTGTTTTGTTTTGTTTTTCAAGACAGAGTTTCTCTGTACAGCCTTGGGTGTCCTGTAGCTCGCTCTGCAGACTTGGCTGGCCTCCAACTCAGAGACTGCCTGACTCTGCATCCCCAGAGCTGTCATTAAAGGTGTGGTCCACCACTGTCCGGCTTACATCTTTTAAAGAGAAATATTTACAAGGTAGAGTTGGTACATTAATTATTTAATGTGTTTTTAAGCTGTACACGTCTGTAATCCTAACACTCAAGAGGCTGAGACAAGAATTTGGGCCCAGTTTGGGCACAATAGCAAGACCCTGAAGACTTAGACTCAATTTTTTTTAATTACAAAGTTAACAACTATTTACTTTATAAAAATTAGTTAATAACTATTCCCCTTTTAATAATTAGCATAACAGGCATTATTTTTTGCCCTTTTAGACAAAGTTCAAAACTGTGTGATAGACACATGAATGACTTTTATTATCACCTTTGTATCTGTTTGAAATCCTCCTTGATAAGGGTTTTTAAAAGTCTCAACTAAAAAGTGAATGAATCTTTGACATCCACAGGCACTTGCAAGACACCTGTTTGCGTATACCCAAATCCTAGAATATTCAAGTCCTGTGTACGAACTGCTATAGTACTTACACAGAACCTACACAAATCCTCCTATGTACTTTTAGGTGTGTCTACTCTATGGGTGGCAAGCCGTGTGCACCCCAGGATAGCTATGAAGGTGGCCCAACCCCAAACCATAAACTTATTTAATGCATTATGAGCCTTGGGTTTTTGAGGGTTCTTTTGGGGGGCAGGGTGGGGTGATTATTTACTGTGTTTTTTTTTTCTTTTGTAACTTTGATTACATGGTTCTCAAGTGTGAAGTCTGCAAAGAACAAGTTTGTTGCAGTATCAACAGTTGGGCATGGCTCCATGACTCCTGCAATGTAAATACCATCTGCCATGGCACTTAAGGAATAATGATGATGAATGTTTGCTATGCTGTTGCTGGATCTGTCAGACACATGGAAGGCTCTGTGTGTGTGTGTGTGTGTGTGTGTGTGTGTGTGTGTGTGTGTGTGTGTGTGTCAGAAAAATAGTCTGTATTCTGTGGTACTGCCTTAATCACTGCCCTATTTCTATGAAGAGACACCATGACCAAGGCAACTCTTATGAAAGAGGGCATTTAATTGAGCTTGCCCACAGTTTCAGAGGTCGGTTCATTATCGCCATGGCAGGGAGCATGGTAGCAGGCAGGCTGCCATGGTTCTGAAGCAGTAGCTGAGAGTTCTGCACCCTGATCTGTAGACTAGGATGTAGCCTAGGCCTGGGATGGGCTTTTTAAACCTCAAAAGCCACCCCCAGTGACAAACTTCCTCCAACAAGGCCAAACCTACTCCAATAAGTTGGCATCTCCCAAACCCTTTCAAATAGTGCCACTCCCTGGTGACTAAGCATTCAAATATATGAGCCTATGGGGGCCATTTTCACTCAAACCACCACAGTGAACCATAACTACAAACTTAGGAGAGTACTTAAGAACATGAGTGCAGAGTTCCTGTTGCCTTGGGTTGGTTCTATCAGTTTTCAGCTGTTTTAATTTTGTGGAAGTTTTTTTGTTCTTGTTTTATCCTGGTTAAAAATCAATCTTTCCACCAGAAAGTGGGAATAATACCAAAAAAAGGCCATTATGAGAATTAACCAACAGAAATGTGTAAAATCATAGCTCAGAGTTTGGCTTGATATAAATGCTTAATAAATACTAGCTAGCTATTGATAAAACCCAAAAGCTCTTCACTATTCCTCTAATATTAAAGAGGCAGGAAAACCAGCAGCTAAGTCTAATCTACAGACAAGGAAAGTTTTTGAAGAGTCAGAGTGTGGAGACAAAATCATCTCCCAATTCTACTGTATTTAAATATGAACCGCCTGTGGTAGTTAATATCCACTGTGAACTTGGATTAAGAAATACCAGAGGATTCGTGAAGAGCCCCTCCATGTTTGTATACGGGCATTTCCAGAGACAACTGTGTGGTAAGGGCTCTGACCTAATGAACAGATCCATTCCTTATTGAATCATAATAGGACAGCATTGCTGGAGGCTGAGTAAGAGCTGAGGCCTTGATGAATGATGGAGGTCTTGGGAGATGCCTCACTGGGCTACGTCCTGCCCTGACCCTTCCTGTCCCCTCCTGTTTCTCCACTGCCATGGTGTAAAGTTTTCTACCCCACTGTGATGGCCTGAACTCACCCAAACAGTGACACAAAACCAAACCTTTCCTCTTGTAAGACATACTGTTGCAGTGGCTATAAGACTAATGTATAATTTATGAAGAATTTACAAAAATCATGGAAAATTCAAAACTGTAGTATTGTCTTTTAACCCTGATAAAATAATCTAAGGAGGGCCAGCAAGATGGCCCAGCTGGTAAAGGTAGCTGGCACCAAGTCTGAGGATCTGAGTTTAACCCCCAGGACCACACGGTGGCAGGTGAGTACCAACTCTCAAGAGTTAGGCTGGGTTCAATGGCTGGATGCAATATAGAAGTCCCTTTGAGCATAGGCATAAAACAAATAGATGGATACTCAAAAACACAAGACTCTGCAGGATCCAGAGCAACCCAAATATCAGTGTTCTGTCAGAGACACTGTCATTCAGACAGGTATTAAAAGGATCTGCCCCTTGCCCCACCTCCAGATGGGGAGCAAGTGCATGTACAAACTGTGGCTCTGGCAACTGTTTCATTTTCTATGTTATTATGGGCCCTGATCACAATCAAACTTGTCATAGAGTGCAATGAAGATTTAAGATGCAAAGTGGAAACTTAATTTCAGAAAAACAGTTTGTCTGTGAGGGATAGTTCATACCTGGAATCCCAGAGCTGAAGAGTCTGAAGAAAGGAGACTGCCACATGTTCAAGACCACATACCTGGGTTACATGGTGAATTCCAGGCTAGCCTGGGTTACAGAGTGAGATCCTGTCTCCATTTCAAACGAACACAAACTGTTTGCAGATTCGGCAGATAGTTTCCTACAGAACAGATATGCTCTAAGAACAAGCAAAGACCTTATACAGAAAGGATTCCCAGCAAGGCTCCCACCAGGTTCTGATATGTAAATGAGGTGCTACCAAGTAGGTACCCTCTTTTTTTGGATGGCTGATTGTAGGTTCATTGGTCCGAATGAGAAGACAAAATAGGAATTCCCAGGGGCTCTTTGCCATGCCTGGCTTGAAGCCTGGCATAGTTACGTTTGTGGTTCCTCAAGAAACTAAAGTGACATGTGGATTATTACCCAGTCAAAACTGGCCACACTTTGAATTTAGGCCCGGTTAGCCACTTGAGAGCCTTCTTGGAGATGTGGCTTTCCTTAAATTTCACAAGAAGGGTCTGTAGAATAATTAGGGCAGCTTCACTTAGCCAATCAACTATAGTCAACCCCATTCAGTCTTGCGATATGGACCCTAAAGCTTTTTCTTTGTATGTAGTAGATCTCTGTTTTATAATTTAGACACATTTGCCTGAAGAATGACTGACTACAGGATGAAGTAGGTGTGATATTCGTGTTTCCAACTACCTCTGTGTAATCATTCTGATCTCTGAATAAAATAACATGACTGACAGGAATGTACTGTAATGATCTGCTAGATGATTGCATGGTCTCAATGAGAAACATGACAGTCTGCCAGGAAAAGCAGAACAGGACATACAGTTCCTTTCTGCTGTGGAAGGAAGTAGAAGAAACTGTTAAAATTTCAATTCTTTCACTTAAACTGAGAAAAAAAGAAACATTTTAAGGCTGCAATTATACCGTACATTCTCAATATAGTAAAACTGGTGTCTAAAAATGTTTTCTTTTTTCAAACAAACATATGCAAATCTCAGAATGGGTGAACAGATGCCAGGCAATGGAGAGAAAGCATCCTTTCCCGAGGAATAAAAAAAATCTACAGCATTACGAGGACGCCCTCTGCTGTCACCTTTTGGATAATGCATCAAGTAGAATCCCCACCCGGGTTGCAAGGCTAATTTTCAACAAAGTTTGGAGTTGGAGAAATGACTTAAATCATTCTATACCGTTTAATCATTTCTAAAACGTTTTAGCAGTGAACTGATAGATTCTGGGTAATGTTATTCTAAACACAGTGTTTGAGCCACATAAACTCCAGTAAATCCCTTAGTGACAACATTATTTATTTAAGGTCAGATTTTCACTATTTATATGAAATACTGTTCAAAAATATTTCCAAAAGAAGATTACAGTCACGCCAAATGGTTTCTCCAATGACGACAGTCAACCCAACTATTGCCAAACTCTTTTCACTTTGAAGGAAAGTCTTACACTTCAAAAACCATTCCTAACACAAAGTATCCCCCAAATCATAAGGTACCAGGACGTCCAAAAAAGTTAACTGAAAATTCACGACACTGAAGTCGATGTCAGTTAGCCATTGTTTTTAAAGTCCCAGGAGCAGAAGCAGACTTACCAGAGGAGAATAAAGCACAATTTTCAGGGTTCCCCATAAGTGCTGGAGTGGTCAGGGTGGAGGGAGAAAGTATTTCTGTGCAAGCATTTTTGACTCGTTGCCTCCAGAGAACTTAGGGGGAAGGAATCAGACTTCAGTACTCAAGCAAATCATCTCATTTCTTTCCCCACATTAAACACACAATGCTTGGTTTTTCACATTTTTCTGTTAATGTTATTTTTCTTGAAAGGGACCACAAAAAAAAATTTATAAGCTCCGGATTCACAAAATCTGCATCCTTCCCATGTACTGTCATAGACTTAGTCAGAAAATGCTATTTTACTCTTACTGGGGTCATCTTGTGCTAAGAGGAAATAAAACCCTATGATGGCAATTTAGAAATAAAGATGGTGACTGGTAAGATCATCCAGCCTGTTTGCTAACAAGCCTGCCAACCTCAGTTAGATCCCGCAGGTTGAAAAGAGAGAGAAATTGAAAAGGAAGGAACAAAGACAGAGTGGAAAGTGGGCCTGACGCCTCATGCCAGCATCCCAGCATCTGGGAGATGGAAACAGGATTGTCATGAGTTTGAGGCCGGTCTGGACTTAATAGTGAATCCTATCGGCCAGTCTAGGAGTCAGAAGAGATCCTGCCTCAAACAAACAAGGCTTAAGGAGGTATTAGTAAACTATTTTATGAAGTGTGTGTATGTGTGTGTGCGTGTGTGTGTGTGTGTGTGTGTGTGTGTGTGTGGAGATCAACCTGCTGAGTAAGAACACTGTCACTGCACTACATCCTTAGCCCACACGAAACATTTAAGGACACGAGAACCAGTATAGGTCCAACAATGGAGCCATCCAAAGTTCAGAATCTCTTCTTCGTGAGATTTACAAGGGGATTTAGGAGGGGAATCAGCCTCCTGTGGGTGTTAATTCTGAATTCATTGCTCTACCTTGATGACATCTCTTCACGTCAACTGTGTTTTGCAATCAGGAAATGTTCAGTGACTACTTGTTGAATGAATGAATGAATGAATGAATGAATGCAAACTCTGTCTTGAAAACCTTAATGAATATAGTAGTTTCATTCATTTCAATTAAAAACAACATTGGCTGCCTATGTACTAGAGGAAAGGTATTAGACCAAAAGGTTCGGAGGGCAAAAAAGCTTTTCTTGAGTTTAAACCAACAGTTGGTATTTGATTGATGAGATTAGGAAAAGTGCCCTCTGAAACGAAAACGCTTGAAGACAGAACCCTGATGCATTCTTGGGGTTAGAACATGGAGCATGGGGCAGACCCAGTAGTGACAAAGTGAGGAGATATGTCCTGGGAGAGTTGGTAGCCCTGACTTGTGGCACAGAGAGCTCACTGGAAGGCTAACTGGAAGCAGTTCAGGTTCCTGTCAGCATATTGCTCACTGATCCCCATCTGGATCTGGAGACGCTCGCAGAAGTCCCTGTGAGTGAACATTCGCATGAGTGAACATTCATATGGCCACCATTAGAAATCACATTTGACTCTCTGCAGGCAACGCCTTTAATTGGCATAGAGAAGTGCAAGGATCCACACAAACTTTTAATGAAGTACTACTAAGCTGCTTTGGTATCAGAGCCGAGAAGTAAATTCACTTTTTGATTCAAGTTTGTCCCTGAGGACGCATGATCTGTGACTTTGTTGAATACCGACTTCTTTGATACAAAGGTCATTTGAGTTTCAAGGCCACTTGTTAAAGCTACAATGACAAAGCCACCGAAGGAAGGGTCACAAGGAAAGGGTTATATGGTCAAGTCATGAGAAGACTGTTCCTGAAGCAGATGCCAACAAAGACAGATGGGAAAATGCACTCTTGCTGTGGGTCAAATGGCCTCCTCCACTTACCAGTGATGTGACCTGGGCACCTCTAACTTACACATGCTCTGGTTTCCTCTTCTATGAAATGAGAAGAGCCCCCCATGATAATACATCACATTGCTACCTGCCCGTGCAAAGAACTGTCCCCTCAAGTCTTTGGGCCTGACTATGGATGTGTTTTGTCAACTGAAATGTGACATTTACCCTCTCTCCTGTTATGAGGACAGCATACCCCTTGGGAGGCTGCTCTGTAAGCCTTAACTGCAGGACCAAAAGGACACACAAAGCAGAGCTAAGGCCGGCCTACAGCTATTGATATTGTGTATTGATACTGTGAGGTTTGGGTGCTTAGGCACCCGTTCCTGCTTCAGTCCTAAATACTGCACCATGCAGGCAAGTGATAGCACACTTGGCACATGGTACCACACTAGGCAGGAGGTACCAGCCTGAGTACATGGTGCTTTTGCTTTTTTGTTACATAGGTTGAATAAAACATTTCATATTAAATGTGGTGATACATATCTAGAATCCTATCCCTCAGGAGCCTGTGTCAAGTTCAAGGCTAGTTTGAGCTACCTAATGAGATCATGTCTATGCCGGCCCTTGGTTCAATTTCTAGCACTACCAATACCACCACTAATAATAACTTCAAATTGCTTTACGTTGTTTTGTAGCTATACTTAAATCAAACTAGCTCCTTCTCAGTTGGGTGTGGTAACACAAGCCTGTAGTCCCAGCTGCTTGGCAGACTAAAGCAAGAAAACCACAAATTCAAGGCTTTGGGTGACAATAACCATGAAGCTATTGTCACAGTATTTTTAAAGTATGCATGTCGTATATGTGGAGAAAACCCTTCTTAATATATACCTATAGCTTCTCATGGCACACATGCAGACATATAGAAATAAAATGAAATAAAAATCAAATAAAAATACAGTTTTCAAATACGTCACATCATCTTCTGTGTTTCTCTGACCTCCAATTTTAAGTCCCTAGGAACTACCCAAAAGAGAAAGGGTTCTCCACCCATCAAGAAGTCATGCTGAGCGATTCCAAGGAACAGTAGAAACCCAGACTGCATCCAAGTTTTAACTGCCACGTTTTAAATCTCAGCTCTCATTTCCAACATGTGACATCATTTAGAAACTTGTTAGGCAAAGAGAATCACAGGACTTAAAACATCTTGTCCCCAAACATGTAAAATATTAATGGAAAAATCCAGGCATGTCATCAACTATGCAGAAATTAAATGAGGAAAAAGAGGAATTTGCAGAATAGTATCTGCATCCTTTCAACCCTAAAGGGGAAAGGAGGGAATGGGATGTAATGGAGAATGGTGCAGAAAGTTTGGTGCTTTCCCTAGCCAAGATGACAACAGACATTCAGACATACGATTTCCACAACCTAGCAGTACCAGCAACGTGTGCACATATATGGATTATATGCGTGCATGCACACCTGTGCACACATGCATGCACACACACACCCTGAGCTCTCCACTGCATTTTTAAAGTCACAGTCTCACTCTATATAGCCCAGGCTGTCCTCACATTCACGATCCTTCTGCCTCAGCCTCCTGAGTGCCAGAAGTGCAAGTATACACTTCTTTAAGTAGAGAAGAGTGAAACAACACCTTTTTTTTAAAAAAAAGCAAACCTAGCCGGGTGGTGGTGGTGCACGCCTTTAATCCCAGCACTTGGGAGGCAGAGCCAGGTGGATCTCTGTGAGTTCGAGGCCAGCCTGGGCTACCAAGTGAGTCCCAGGAAAGGCGCAAAGCTACACAGAGAAACCCTGTCTCGAAAAAAAACCAAAAAAAAAAAAAAGCAATGGTTTTCATTGGCTTATAGTGACATGGAGACACGTTTTGATAAGCAAAACCTATCTGGGCATGGCTGTCATTCTCCACATGAGAAAAGCAGAGGAAGCGAGTCTGCTTCAGGTAGATTTCCTCCACTGATGTTACTCTACCTGTGGAAACTCCCATCTGAGCGAGCTGCCTGTTCTTCCACTGTGGAGTTACACAACTTACAGCAGTGTAGTTATACAACAGTGCAAGCAGGTTTTATAATTAGTCTCATGTCTAGAAAAGGAAATTTTAGAGTCTGAACCGTCTATTGTAGATTCCCAGAGGAGTGTTATCTTCAGATAGTCTCTCCATTTGTGGTTAATGCATCAAGGTCTTTATTCCCTGCCAAATGAGTGAGAATCACACTTATTGCTTCAGTAGTCCTGGAGCATGGGGTTGTGGCTAAGGGCTCAGTATATCTGTGGTCGCAATTCCATTCCACTCCAGGCCAACTATGAAGAGACTTAGTCCCCTGACCCAATTCTGTAAAGTTGGGCAGAAACAGGACCAATAAGTGGGCTGCTGTGTGGACCAAATGATACTGGGCATTCTGACTGGTGAATTATAAATGCTGAACATAAACATTTGCAGAGCCTGGAGCAAAAGTACAGATGATAATGTTCACCATTAGTCTTAATATTCAAAAGGGAAAGAGCCCAAGTCAATAATCCGGTCATTACAGCGTGTTCTGTTTGTATCTATTCTATATTGCCCATTAGATTGTCATTGAGGCCTAGGATCTCCCAGTTCTGAGTCACAACATGGTAGTTAAAAGACAGTCAGTCCTCTTCTCTGGTACCCCTTGGGTCTGGATGACTCAGTGACACTGAGGAGAATGGACATGCACAGGAGGCCTAAAGAGGCCCTGCAGTCAGGCTTAAAGATATTTGGCCCTATATTCCCAGGCTCCCAGTGACTCCCAAGTATTCTCGTCTCTAAAGAGACATCACTCATAGGAAAAGGGGGCTTGAGGAGACCTCTAAAGCATGGTCCCCAGAAGAACCTCTTGAGGCAATGTCTAGAAGTTTTAGGTGTTATTTTGAGTGAGTAAATTTTGGTTGTTATAGAGTAAGAAAGTCCTTTTAAAGGTTAAAACAAAATAATCCGAAAGTAAAAGATAGATTAAAATGTGTCTGACTATCCATTTGTATTATGCTGTCCAAAAATGGAAAGCTAATAATCATATTATTTACAAATGATTGTATGTGTATGTCAAAGTATATGGACATAGAAATTAATGTGTGTGTTTATGTGTAGATATATTATGGACTAAAGAATGTCCTCCCTAAATTCACGTGGAATCCCTAAACACCAGTGGGGCTTCTATTTAGAGACAAGCTCTCACTTTTATCCCAAATTGGTCTCAAACCCTGTATTTATCTAAACCTGGGCTCAAACTCCTGATCCTCCTGCCGTTGCCCTTCCTAAGCTGAGATCGCAGGTAGACACCATAAAGCTGCCCAGAGCCAGGGCTTTTAAGGAGTTGGTGGAGTTAGTCAGGGTTAAGTGAGGTCATAAGGGTGGAGGTCTAACACAGAGTCACTGAGATCCTTGCAAGCAGAAGTGGCACCAGGGATATGCACCTTCAGAGAAAACATCACGTGAGAGCACAGCAGGAAGGTCCATGTATGCCAGCCAAGAAGAGAAACAGAAGCAAAGCCCACATCCCTCTTTATCTGGAGCTTTCCAGGATCCAGGACGATGAAAGGTCATTTCAGTTGTTAGGTGACTCACCCAGCGCTGTTTCCCTATCACAGTCCTAGCGATCTAGAAGGCACATCTAACGAAATCAGAGAAAGAAGGCCGGGCGTGCGAGCGCATCCCTATGATCCTAACACTTGGGAAGTGGAGGCAGGAAGATAAGGATCAGCCATCTTTGGCTACACAGGGTGTTTGAGGCCCCTTTGGGCTATGTGAGACCCTGTCAAAGAAGATGAGAAGAAAAGAGGAGGAATCACAGTTCACTAGTTTCGTTTTATAACTAAGGAATCATCATGGTGTTGCTGTTATCATTTAAAATAATCATTACTTCTGTCCTCCCATAGAGTCTGTCGAACAAAACTATCCTCTTAGATGTGTCTCCTTTTGCATAGGGTAATCTAGAATTTACCATCCACACTAGCACAGTTTTGTAAAGGTGGATTATTAACAACCAGACAAGCAGAAAGATAAAAATTGGGGCTGGTCCACAGCTGGAAGAGTTCAGCACTGTTCTTACCTGCTTACTCACTTTACTTTCAGTTAACATTCATTGAGAGTATACCAATCCCTAAAATGACAACTGAAAATGAAGCCAGATGTAGTCCCCATTTGTTAACCCCTGGTCTTCAGGAGGCGTATGTAAGTAGACCCTCCGTTCAAGGTCCGCCTGGAAAATTTAGCAAGATCCTGTCAAGAGAGAGGGAGAGAGGGAGGGAGGGAGGGAGGGAGGGAGGGAGGGAGGCACACAGGCACACAGGCACACAGGCCATTTATTTTACACCGAGGAACTCATCATCTACTAAATGAAAGCAGAACCATTTTTTTGTGTGTTTTAATCACATTGTAGTAACTTATGTAGAGACATGTGTTCTATTATCACTTCATCTTTCTGACCAGCTCTATCACTTCCTGTCTGTCTGTACAGACCTCCAGACCTCTATGGTTAACTACTTCTGGGAATTAAAGGCATGTGCCACCACGCCTGGCTTTGTTCCCAGTGTGGCCTTGAACTCACAGAGATCTGAATGAATCTCTAAATGCTAGGATTAAAGGCATGTGCTACCATTGCCTGACTTCTATGTCTAATATAGTGGCTGGCTTTTTCCTCGGATCCTCAGATAAGCCTTATTGGGGTTCACAAATAAAATATCACCACAACATGGTGTCTCCATCTATCTTTGCTATACTCGCAATAAAGAGAAAACTTTAGACTAAGAATCCAAGATAGTTTCCTATCTAGAGAATTTACAAAGCTTAACTGTGGATAAGGCTGAGTTTAGAGAAAAATCAATGAGGACATGGTCAATGGTTAATTATCACAAAGCCGGTGAGCAAATCCAATTTCCTATGGCAAATAAAATATATAACTTTAGTGAGCTAAGACAATTTCCTACAACAAACATTTGAATAAGCCTTGAGGTTACAAAGTCTTGCTATAGGTTATAACACTAGAGGACTATAGATAAAGTTACATTTCTTTAATTTTCCTCATCTGGAATGAGATGGTAAATACCATTCTTAACACCTGGAATTCTTAAAGCACTGTGTCAATGTTTATTCTAACTTTGTATTGATTTAATGTTAAACAGGGCTGAAGTCATTATTCTAGTCAAACAAAACGGGTGGCTAATCAATACAGAAGAGGCAGGAAGAGGGTGGGATGATGGGGGGAGAGAAAGGAAAGGAGAGAGAGTGGTTAGGGAGAGGAGAAAGAAGAGGGACAAGGGAGAAAATATCAAATATCAAAGGCTGAATTATACACTCAACCTCCCCAAAGGTTAGTGCCAGTTATAGCAGACAAGTTAAGAAATGCAGTCCTGGGGGAAGCTGGGTTAGAACTGTGTGTGTTGGTTGTTATTGTCAACTGGAAAGACTAGAATTGTCTGGGAGATAGGCCTCTGGGCATGAGTGAGGGATTATTAAAATTATCTTGATTTTGTTAACTGATGGGGAAGGACTAACCCACTGTTGGTGGCACTATTCCCTGCAAGAACTGTAGACTGTATAAATGAAGACAGAGCTGAGCAGCAGAATGCATTCACTGCTGTTTCTTGATTCTGATTGTGATATAACAAACTGTTTCAAGTCCCTGTTGCCTTAGCTTCCCCACCACGACACACGGTACTCTTGAACTGTGACCTATAATAAACCCTTTCTCTCAAACAAAGAAAAAAGTTGTTTTTGTCATGGTGTCTTTATCACAGAGGCACATCTTGGAAAAGAAACCAAGACTGATAAAGAGAGTAAAAGGTTGCTCCCATGTGGACACTTCTGACGAGGGTAGAGGTGTTGGTTTCCAGTTGTGAGCAGTGAGTACCTGAGAAACAGGAAGACATGGTTCTCTTATAGATTATGTTGTTCATTAGGGTAGAGCTCATTATATATATTTTCTACTTTCCTGAAATAGAGTCTCACTATGTAGCCCAGGCTGGTCTTGAACTCCTGACCTTCCTGTCTTCACCTCTTGAATACTGGGATTATAAGCTATGGCTACCAAGCCCAGCTCAACACACAGTCTTCATTAAGGGATTGCAGAGTCTGTGGTATTCGATGATCCAGAGTCCTCTCATTTAATGTCTTTCTGATGCAAATGTACTTGACTTGAAGCTTCTGAGGAGCAACCTGTCTCTTCTACTGTCTTTATGGCCATCCCTCCTCCTTCTGCAGGCTTCTCTTTCTCCTCTGGTTCCTTTCATTTTTGTTTCCCTCCGGATCCCATCATGGGGCTCTTCTCATTCTTTATATTTCATCAAAATATCCACAAGATGGGGTCTCCGTCTATCTTTGCTTGTCACATGTCTTGCTACTCTTTGCTCACCATCTTGAGTCCGTTCACAGAGTCACACCGTGTGCTCAGCTGCTCTTCACCGTGTGCTTCCTCATTATATGCTAAAATGTGCTGGACTCCACTGTCCTTGGTCCTCTCTCTGGGACGGTCCACTTGCTCACCTCATGCTATCATCTGACTGTTGGTGAGCCCTGGTTAGTCTCCTCAGCCTAGCCCTCAATGTGGCACTAGTAAGAAGCAAGACTTAGCTGTTATGGTAGTGCCTTTCCTGTAACCCCAGCTCTCAGGAGGATCTGGAGTTCCAGAGTAGCTTGGCTGACGTAGTGAGACCATGCCTCACAAATAAATGAATTAAATAAAGAAACCACATCGTTAGAGTGTAATTCCTGTGAGAGATTTTTATGATAAAGGAAAAGAGAAAGCTATGTGGCTCAATATTTTTTTTATAAAAATGCTTTCTAGGATTCATTGTTCCAATTTATTAGTTAACACACTAAATGCTTCCATCTGACAGTGACTTCATTTCTGCGAACAAATAAAGTGACTTAAACACATGCCAAGAGAGATTACTCAGCTGAATCTGTGACCGTTGGATTAAAAAAGTAATTGAAGTGTAGGCAGGGAGAGTAGAAGCCACCAACAGAAAGGTCAGATAGAATGCACTGAATTTCTAAATCCCCTTTAAAGACTTAAAAAACAGAAAAGCAGCAGTAAGTGATGAGCTGATCAGCTAAAAGATCCATTCTACAATCGCAAGTGCATCATCCTTCAAGTTCACTGAATAGGTGATTTATGTCGGACAGGGAACCTAGAAAACATTTTCCAGACTCTTGCTCAAAATATCCCTAAAAATATGCATCCTACTATGTTTGATTCAGCCACATGCTAAGAACTAGGATTCTGTCTTCTTGTGACAATTCTATCAACACAGCATCTCTCTATGAAAACTAACTGAACTATGGAGAAGATTAAATTTTGATGGCAATTCATAAGTCATCACCAACCATTTAGTAATTCTTGTCTTATGTGGTTATGTAATAATGGCAGAAAATGCTAACCCTAGGTATCATGGTAACTAAGAAATGAGTCAAACTTATCTGAGGGCCAAGTATGGTGGTGAGTGCCTTTTAACTTTAGCACTTTGGAGGCAAAGACAAGCAGATCTCTGCGAGGTTGAGGCCAGCCTGGTTTACATAGTGAGTTCTAGGCTAGCCAGGGCTACACAGGGAAAGCCTGTCAATATCTAGTCCCAAGAACTCTAGATGAAGGATACTCCTTGTGTCAGAGTTTCAGATGTCTCTAAAACAGGCAGAGAAGGAATGTCAGGCTTGGGCTCTACCTTTAGATGTTTACCAACTAGTCCAGTAGGCATGGAGAATCATGCTTTTAAAATGTACCAAACTCGGTAAATCTATGTCCAAGGAAAAGAGTGTCCCACAAGCCTTTAATCTATTTGGGCACTCTGTGAAGGAAAGCTGGACCTGTAACCATGGGTGAAGTTATACAGAGAACAGGAGAGTGACTTCCAACCTAAGAGGAATGTGTGAACCCAAGACATGGGAATGTTAATAGCAATTTCCTAGCACGATGTGGGGAACAATTTAACTAGAACTGAAGAGTCATAAGGTTGATCTGATACTGATCGTCCACTTTTTAAGAAATCCAGAGGCTATCTTATACAGGCCTGTGTTACAAGTTTCAAAGTTTTACAAGAGCCTTTTGAGAGCCAATTTTAGCATTCAATATAGCCTTATTCACCTCATAAAGATCCTTTTTCTTACAGAGCTCACCATGGTATATTTTGTAACTTTCAGTTCATTTCCCATGTTCATATTAATTCTTTCCGTGTGGGGAAATTTAAAGAGGAAATATATGCTGTTTAAATCCCAACGCAGTTGTTTAATCTGAAGCTCTGACACAGAAAACATCTGACTCAGCCTCGATCACTGGCAGCCCATCTCTGTTTGGCTTCCTTGGGTAGCTATGCTAATATGGAAAACATTACTGCTTTGGGAAACAGGATTAACTAAAGTCCAGGTGCTTAAAATATTCCCCAGTCGAAATACAAACATGCCAAAGTGTTTACTCATCAATCACTCCAAGTGCTCCTGACAGGCTATTTTGCTCCCCACTGTAGTTTACTCTTAGCAGTCGCCCTCTAACACCCTATTAAACGAGAGCAAAGATTTTCTTTTGGATGTTCCCTCACCGCTGGCAAAATATAAACCCTCTTGATCTCGTTCTTTCTTTTTCATTTTTATTTTTATTTTGAGACAGGGTCTTACCATGTAGACCTGGCTGGTCTGGAATTCACTATGCAGACCAGACTGTCCTCAAACTCACAGAGATCTCGCTGCCTCTGCCTCCTGAGTGCTGAAACCTGCCTTTCATCCTCAGCTCTGCAATACGATTTCCAGTGCTATATGGATGCTTACTGAATAAGTTATAGAAGCAAAATTAATAGATTCCTGTCAGAGTGCTCAGCACTATGTAAGCACCTAGTGTAGTGCTGTGTGCTTGTAACAGCAGCTCTAAGAGACTGAGGAGAGACGATCCTGAGTCTGAGACCATGCTATAATATATAGTAAGGCTGTCTCAAAAGCAAAATAAACAAAACCCCTAATGTTCTGTAAATTTCATATGTATATATAACACCTCATTGTAGAATTTTGAGCTTTTTCTCAAAGGTGACCAAAATAGAAAATATAATAAGTTCAGGGTCATCCTGGTTAACTGAGCAAGACCTCACCTCAAAACAATCTAAAGGGCTGGGCAAACAATCCATGGCAGGGCACATGCCCAGCATGTATGAGGCCTCGCAATCCTCAGAACACGATAGCTATTCTTGGTTGTCAACTTGACTACATCCTGTAGTTGGATTTTTTTTTACTCTTTGGGGGCCTGCCACCCAACTCCCAAATAAATACACAGAGACTTATTTTTACTTATGAGTGCCCAGCCTTGGGTTGGCTTGTTTCTAGCCAGCTTTTCTAACTTAAATTATCCTGTTTCTCTCTAACTACATTTTGCCTCTGGGCTTTTTACCTTTCTTCATGCTATATATCTTTCCTACTTACTCCATGGCTGGCCCCTGGTATCCTCTGGTGTCCTCTTCTCCTCCTTTTTCTCACTCCTCCTCCTTCCCTGGATTTCTCCTATTTATTCTCCCTGCCTGCTAGCCCCACCTGTTTCTCTCTCCTGCCTAACGTTTGGCCATTCAACTCTTTACTACTGAGACCAATCAGGTGTTCTGGGCAGGCAAAGTAGCACAGCTTCACAGAGTTAAACAAGTGCAACATAAAAGAATGCAACACATCTTTGCATCATTAAACAAATATTCCAAAGCATGAATGAATGTAACACATCTTAAACTAATATTCCACAACAACATCTGGAATTAACTAAAACCCCCAAATGGAGGACACCCTTTGAAAGATTTTTGCTTAATCTGAAGTAGGAAGATCCACTTCTAATCTGGATCTTTGAGGTAGGAAGACACACCTTTAATTCGGATCATTTGAGCAGGGAAAACCCACCTC
Source organism: Peromyscus nudipes (assembly GCA_902168325.1). NCBI lineage: Eukaryota > Metazoa > Chordata > Mammalia > Rodentia > Cricetidae > Peromyscus > Peromyscus nudipes. Next base: position 27,681 of record CABHPH010131500.1, read on the forward strand.
TAACCTGGGCCACACCTGCTGGAGGCTTTTGCTTTGCCTGATTGCATTTGCCTTGCTAGCAAGTCCATCCCTTAATTGACATTAGAGCCTACTTCTTCAAGATTCCATCGAATACTGAAGACCATCTGAGACATCCAGCTTCGTGGATTGAACAACTTCTGGATTCTTAGACCTTCCATTCATAAGCAGCCATTGTTGGATTAACTGGACTACAGCCTGTAAGTCATTCTAATAAATATCCTTTACACACACACACACACACACACACACACACACACACACACACACACGGAGAGAGAGATTTATTCATTAAGTTATGTTCTAGAGAACTCTGACAAATACATGGAACAATCAAAAAACAATTTTTGTGCCAACTCTTCATAAGCCAAAAGTTAAATCTGTTATGAATACCAGTGCAATACTTATTTTTAAGTGAAGTTCTGACCTCTAGTGGCTAAACAGAATTAATACCCGAATCTAGTAAATAATTTTAATGTCACTGTCTTAGGGTTTCTATTGCTGTGAAGAGACACCATGACCATGGCAACTCTTATAAAGGAAAACATTTAATCCAGCTGGCTTACAGTTTTAGAGGCTTAGTCCATTATTTTCATGGCAAGAAGCATGGTGGGCATGCAGGCAGACATAGTGCTGTGGAAGAAGCTGAGAGTTCTTGATCTACAGGCAACAGGAAGTAAACTATTTACCACACGGAGCATAACTTGAGCAAAGGAGACCTCAAAGCCCACCCCACAGTGACACACTTCCTCCACACACACCTCCTAATAGTGCCACCTCCTTTGGGGCCATTTTCTTTCAAACCACCACATTGAAAATGACATTGTAACTTTCCCAATGCAAAGCAATCAGTAAAATTCAGTTTTACCTATGAAATACCCGTGAAACCGTTTGAACTTGTTGATTTAAACAAATATATCAACTCTGAGGGCCAGGGGTAATGGCAAATATCTGAAATGACAGCAACTTGGGAGTTGGAGGCAGGAGGATCCGGAGTTCAAGGGTGTGTTCAGCTACATAGCAAGTTGGAGGACACCCTGGGAGATCCTGTCTAGAAAGTCACAATGAAAAAGTAAGTCCATGACAAGGTAAAGTGACAGCAAATGAAAGGCCAGTGTTATGAAAGAAGCAACTGTGGAAGACTATCAGGAACCACGGGTGGAACAGAGTAGACGGGGCCTCCACATCCTATTGTAACAGGACCCCAGACCTCAGCAGGCACCCACTACTTTAGCACAACTGACTCGATGGTAGAAGTACCATTCAAGCCATAAAACTCAGCATGTAGACACTACCACCTGCCAAAAGCGAGGACAGAGACCTAATCCACCAAAGTCTGTAGTTCTGGGAAAGTCTCTAAATGTACTAACCTTGCTTTTGACTTCTGTGATTTCACTTCTGGCTAACTGTTCTTGTTAACTGAAGTATATCAACCCAGGATATGGTTTCTGAGCTTAAAAGTTCACCTTGAGAAAAGCTGGGGCTACCCTGGGATTCTGAACACCCAGTGTAGTCACTGGCCGGCTAATAAAGGCTTTCTATCAGCTTAACCCTGTGTCTGAGAAGTTTTCTCTGGTGGATACTCTACGACAATATCAACGATGAAGAGCTTATTTTGTGGACATCAGGGGCTCAGAAAAAGTACTTAACAGAGAGGATCCAAGATGATCTAGGTCCAGGAAGTGTGGAGAGCATCTCACAAGGGAGAAACAGGTGGGAAAGAAGGTCTTGTCCATCTACCCTTTCTGTTACCACCTGGTATCCACACATGACCTGGACCAGCCTTATCAGGAATCCAGACAGGGTCCCAAGAAAAAGATCAAGTATGAAAGAGAAATGAAGAGATGACAAATGGAAAGAATCAAAAGCTGGCATCAGGAGAGCTGCAAGGGGTGAAGACTAAGGGCACCAAGTTTATTAACTGCACAGCTCTTTTTACACCCCTCAAATGGAGAAGCAGAAAATCAACCAGTAAAGAGCGTCAGAAGGTAGAATTGCAGGGCACTCAGAATATCTCAAGTTCTCCCTTGGCAAGGTATGTTCTGGGACAGCAAACAAAGCACTTCACATCTCAGTGTCTGGAACATTTGAGCACATACATACAGGGGGATGCCAAGTGCCAGTTTTTCTGGACTACAGCCCCTCAAGCCCTGGTGCCAGTCCATAGGCTTTTCCTGGCATGACCCTGGCTAGGTGAAGGGCAAAATGTCCACATTCCATCATCGAGGCTTCCAGACAATCTTCAATTCAGTCTGGGTCCCAACACACCAACGTAATACTGTAACTACCTCTCTCAGCCTTCATTTCCCATGTGCACTGAGAAGAATGGCTTGAACTCAGTAATAAGGAGGGCAATAGAGAGACAAGGAACAAGGAAGAAAATGAAACTCAAGAAAGCAGCATTTACCCAGGCTAGAGGTGGGAAACCAAGCCTTCAGCTCTGAAACTATGAACCCACTAACGTGTGGGCACTCAAGGTAGCAAGGCCCCTGAAGAGGAACTTCCATCACAAGCACCCTCAGGGCCAGAGACGGTGGGTCTCTGTTAGAACTACTTTCTGATACTGTTAGATACTGCTCTTCTTTAAAAACTCAATGTGTAGTCCACGCCTTTAATCCAGCACTCAGGAGGCAGAGGCAGATGGATTTCTGTGGGTTCGAGGCCAGTCTGGTCTCTACAGCAAGTTCCAGGTCAGCCAAAGCTACATGTATAATGGTAATGATAATGCTGGAGCCTTGGTGTATCTCCACTGCAACACTAGCGCAGTCCAGGTGGAGCACAGGTACACTGTGAAACATGAGCAGAGTGGTACAAGGGCACCAAGGGTCGGTCCCCTCACTTTCCAGAAAAAGCGTGACTGAAATCCTCACTCACAGAATAAAATAGGCATGTTTGTTGTGATTACCAGTACAATAGTCTGCCAACATCTCCATTTCCAAGTACTCTGTCTGTGATGTAAGTAGTCTTTTGTGCTGTTCTGCTCCTGCTTCTGCTTCAGAACTAGGCTGTTTGATCTCTGACACAAGGCCCCTAGAGTCAGGGACAAAATCCCCTGGAGACACATACCTGTCTTCGGGTGTGGCTTTTTGCTGGTGGTTTGTCTTTGGAGGCAGTGTCTTGCTCTGTAATTCAGCCCAGTCAAGACATTACATAATACACAGGCCTTAGGTTTGTAGCTGTTCTCCTGACTCAGCCTCCAGAATGCTGGGATTACAGGCATGAGTCACCATGCCAGTCAAGGGCTAGCTTTGAATAAAACTCTTCTACCAAGTCTGTCTCCTGAGTTCTAGCTGAGCCAAACGTTTGACTCCAGTAGTGCAGAGACTCAAATATTTGTACATAAGTGTTTCCAGCAGCTTTAACACAATAGCATGAAGGCAGAAGACGACCCAAATGCCCACCAATAGATAGTGGATAAAATTATGCTATCTGGATATACAATGGAATCTTAGCCACAAAACTAAATTAAGTGTGGGCACATGTTACTGTAGAGTTCTAAAGCAGAGGCCCAATTCCGGGGCGGGGGTGGTGGGGGTGGGGGGGGTGGTCCCTACAAACAAATGTAATGGTGAAAAGGTAGGAGATTGAGGCTGATGCCAAACCTTATCAGGGCCCACTTAACATTTGCAGGCCCAAGTAACTGTCATTGCTTTTACTTTTTTCTGCTTTTTTGAAATTACATTTATTTGTGTTTGTGTGTGAGTACGTCAGAGGACAACTTGTGAGGGTGGGTTCTCTATTAACACTGTATGCATTCCAGGATCAAGTCAGATCACCAAACCACACAGCAAGCACCATCACCCACTGAGCCATCTCGCTAGTCCCCCCAAAAGAACTTCTAATTCCTTGTTACACTGCAAGGTGAAGTCAACAAAAATGTTTTGAAATTAAGATGTGGTGGCATATTGAAATATTTAAAGTACCTGTGAACTGAACATCTTAAAACAATTCATGTACTGCCCTGGGCATGTTACCTCAGTTAAGAAAAAAGAATCCTCAATGAACCAACGTGCTTCAAGGTGTAGAGTTCCTACCAACTGTGCCCTTTCTAGATTTTTAGAACTCAACTCTGGGGTGGTTAAAATAAACCTAGTGTTAGGAGATGATTAGCTGATAAAGGCGGTTGCCGCCAACCGGTGGTGAAGGAGAAAACCGACTCCCCAAAGTTGTTCAGTGACCTCCACATGTGCCCCATGCATGCACGCGCGCGTGCGCATACACACACACATACAAATTGATGTAAACCAGCAGTGAAGATGAAAACCGACTCCCGCCAAGTTGTTCTGCGACCTTCACATGCGCCGCATGCATACACACACACACACACACACACACACACACACACACACACACACACACACACCCCAAATAGGT
>CABHPH010131501.1:0-12532 GCA_902168325.1 Peromyscus nudipes
CAGACATGCAGGGAAAACACTCATATACATAAAAACAAATGTATCTCCTAGAAAAGACACAGCAACTAAAACCAAAATCAAGTCCTCACTCTGTGCCTAGTTCAGCGTTCAAATGGCTTCAGTAAGTTCAGTGTTCCTGGCACCCCCAAGAGATGGGCATTACTATCGTTAACATTTTGCATATGAGAAAATGGAGGCCTGAACTTGAGACTGTGTAACCAGTCAGTGGGAGAGGCAGGGTTGCTACCTGCACCTCCTTCCAGGATCAGTAGACTTGACCTCTGGGCTCTCTTACCATCCTGTCTAATAAGTTCAGGGCGACCTCACACACTGTCTGGTGCCTTTTTGGTTATGGGAGGTGAGTTGGGTTTCACAAGGTGTTTTTTTTTTCTTCTCTCTCTTTAGATTATATTCGGATGTTCAGCTCAAGGATTCCTACTCTGCCTTTTCTTCAGTATACCCCTTAATGAAAAGCCATGGGTTCCTGTTCATTGCATTATGCGTGCTTTAAATAGATGTCTATGGCTAGCTTAATTATGGAGGAAGCCTCACATGGCTGACTTCTGAAAATAAGCAAGTTATTTTGCTTTGAATTTCAGCAAACCCCCAGTAAACTGACAGGTCAACCTTGAGGATAATGTCTCCAATAAAAAGGCCACCGTAAAACTAAACATGAAGAAATACCCAGTTAATGATGCTTGGCCACAGATACTCATGAAGCTTTTGTAAGGGGTGGGGATACTGCCCCAAAGGCTAGGCAGATGATGGGAGAGCTGAAGTACTTAGGGAAAGAAGTCGTGGCCACGCCTCACATACAGTCTTCAACACCACGATTATAAGGAATAAAAACATATCAAGGTAGAGTTCTTTACCATGTAAGAAGTCAAAACACTGATTTCAGGGATGGATAACTTCTAGAAAGTTGCAAAGGATGAGATTCTGAATCTTTGACAGTTTTCCGACATTTTTTTTCCAGTTAAATATTTTAATTGAAATAGGAACTATGGTCCTATCTATATGTCTTTTCTATATCATGTATATATAACATATGAAATGAAAAGGAATGAACAACATTGAGGCAGGGTAGATATTTACCAACAAGAAATCTAAACGCAGGTTCTGCTTCGGGCCCTAAGATCTTAATCTTGTGGAAGATGGGGAATGTGACTCCGTAGGTTTTTCTTGCAAAAGATTCTACCTCCTTGCTGGACCTGGGCTCCGATTCTCCAAACTGATTGCATGGGAAAGCCAGGACGTTGAAGTGATAGGGCCCAAACTCCTTGTGCAGCTCCTTGAGGGTCAAGTAACTTTTGTCGGTGTACCGGCAGTCACTAGCCACGTTTACAACTAGGGAAGCCTCCCGGAAAAAGAAAAAAACCCACCGGAAAGAGAAGCAAAAGATTAAAAAAAATCCTTCAGGCAGTTAAAATCCTAAACCACTTTGGAAGAATACAACCTCTGATAGACTCCATCTTTTTAGACAGATCCAACTTTATTAAAAGCCATAACCCAGATGAATGGGCTAAGACTCTGACAGAGTTCTTGTCAGATTACTTAACTAACACTCTTATTAGCGGATCTCATCATAGCCACAAAGCATCTTCTAGATCACAGCATCAGGTCCGCACAAAAGGGAAAGCAGCTTTCGAGAAACCCGCTTAGCGGGTTGGAAGTTAAAAGCTCTCAGAACTCTGATAACTAAAAGGACCTCTAACAACTTTGCTTTGAAGACAACATTCCAACGTACTACTGTAACGGAACGCTCCTCTACCGTGAGAAGAAGTATCAAGGCCGAGGAACAACAGAAATAAAAATCCGAAGACTTACTTTGCCTTTGAACTTTTCCAGAGACACGATCTTTCCTTTGGCATCCTTCACTTCAAAGGAATAGAAGCTGTTGACTCTCGGTTTCAGGAATCTTAATTGCAGGAGAAAAAGCATCACGGTGCACAGAACCATAGACAGCAGGACTGCAAATACCTTGGCTTTGGACCCGGAGCATTTCAGTGGGTAGGCAGCGAAGGGCTCCATTTTGGATGATTCCCGGAGTCTCAGCAGGCTGGAATTCAAGGAGGGGCTGAAACTTGAAACCCGCGGAGCTCCACGAGAACCGGAAGGGCTCGCAGTCCCCCCACCCCGGCCGCTAAATAACCGGAGGACCCTTCCCAGAAGAATCAAATGAAGTCAGAAACGCGGCACAATTTCAACATGTTTGTAATGTGGTTGCAATTTAACTGTTTTTGGTTAGAAAAATTGGCATCCGTTTAGAGGATTCCTAACGCTAAGTAAACGTTCCACCAGCAGGTGGTGCTCTTGTAACTTGGAAATGAGTGCTTGTTGCATGTTCACGGCATCCAGTGTGTTCAGGGGGCCGTGGATTGGTGGAGAGGACTGAAAACACCCAGGGATGTTTAGACTGTACGTTAATGCGGTCTGTTAATATGACGTGTGACCACAAAGAACTTAAAAGCTTGTGTATTTATTAACCGTATTATATGAAGATGAGGAATTTGCAATAGAGCAATGAAGATCTGAAAAGGCCATTTTATTTATTCTGACGTCACCTAGTGTAGGCAATCAGAAGCCAGGTCTTCCACAAGAGCAAGTGCTCTTAACTGCTGAGCAAACTCTCCACTCTCCAGGCCCCCAGATAGTCTTTGTAGTCGGTCTTTCTTGTTGGACCTTTTTTGGACCTCTAGCCCCCAAATAATGACACGGAGACTTATTGTTAATTAGAAGCCAGGAGAATACAACAAAAATAGAAAGTCATAACAAAAAGTAACATCCTTTCTCTATCAGAAACAATAGCAGCTTTTTTCTTCATAGTTTTCTCATCACCACTGGCAAGATATATACTTTATAATGTAACCACACACATGCACACACACATACATGCACACACACACATGCACACACACACAGAGGCACACACACAGACATGCACACACAGGCACACACATACAGGCACACACACATACACAGGTACACACACATATGAACACACAGGCACACCTATATGCAGGTACATATACACAAGTGTACACACACATCCATACATCCAAACACACATATCCTCATACACACACATATACACACACATATCCCTATACACACAAACCTTACCCCACATACATACACATATAACCCCCCATATACATACGTATACACATGCATATGTATACACATACACACATACATCATTGAGAAGTTTCATGAAATAATTCTTTGAACTATTTTGTAATCCTGTCCATGGCACTTTTGAGACAGCATGGTTCTGATCTATGGTTTTATTAATCACCAATAGATTCCAACCTATAGATTGAAAAATACTGGGGTCTATGTTAAACCGGAATTTTTACAGGTAAACAGCAGAATTCAGTCCTAAACCCCAAACAATAACTGCAGACCCACACCTCTGCAGACACATTCACTAATTGCTGTATCTTTCACCTCCACTTTTCTCTTTGGCTATAGCTTGCTACCCGAGGCCCAATTTTGTTCTGATGGAAATCGGAAGCGGCTAAGGGCTACATATCCCCAGTCACCTTAGAATTTGCCCTGTTTACCATACAGGAAATTCTAAACTGTCCACTTGTGTGTTTCCTGGAAGTCTGGAGTAAGCTGAGATGCTAGCTTTCTGTTACTCCTGGTGCCTTAGAGGGCCTGTCCCCAGCTTCTGTGGTGTGTGTGTGTGTGTGTGTATGCATGAGCATGTTTGGGGGTAGTTCAGCAAGGCCTGTAGTTTAGGCTTAATCTTAGGTAAAACCAGCCAGAGAAACCACTTTTCTCCTCCGCTACTGTTGGATAAGAACGGATACAGCAGAGCTGGGCGTGGTGGTGCATGCTGGGGACCCCAGCACTGTGGCAGCTGAGGTAGGAGATCATGGTTTTGCCTCCTGTCTGGATTATACAGAGAGAGCTGTCTCAAAAATAAAAATAAGGAAAACAAAACAAAACAAAAATCAACCAACTACCACCACCACCACCACCGCCGCCGCCGCCGCCGCCGCCGCCGCCGCCGCCAAAACCTAAACAAACAAGAATGGACATAATAGAAAGAAATGATCATGCAGAAATTATTCCTTTAAAACATATTTCCATTAAAGAACAAAACTACCCAGAAAGCCATCAGTCCCTAAGTATGACAGTTTTGCTTTGCTGCAGTCTGGTTGCGTTGTTCAAAGCTCTGCCTTCCACTATGTTCCAGAATTCCTTTGTGCTCAGCCACTCTGGCCTTGCTTTCCAGGTGGGACACTTGGACCTGTTACACGGCCTTCTTCTAGCCCATCCAAGACCTTCTGACTTAGAATTTTCCTTCTTTGCGGTACGTCCTCATGATGCATGCACACCAAACTCCAGAGGCTTTCCACTGGAATCTTTTCTGGTTCCAGGAGGGATGTGTGTCATGTCTCTCTGAGTATTCTCGATACTTTATCCAGTTCGTCAGGCAATCCAAGGAAATGGCTGGGGAACTTAGGTTTTAAAAAGTTAACCCATAGAAGAACCCCTAAACTTGAGATGACCGGTCACACTAGTGGAAGCCCATTAACTATGGACTGGTGGCTGTGGAGCCCCCATGGGACTGGACTAGGCCCTCTAGATACGGAAGATGGTTGTTTGGCTCGAACTGTTTGGGGGTCACCTGGGCAGGGGGATCGGGATCTGTCCCTGGTGCATGGGCAGGCTTCTGGGAACCCGGTGCCTGTGGTGTGATGCCTACAGCCTTGGTGCAGTGGGAAGAAGCTTGGACCTGCCTAGGCTCAGTGTACTGGGCTCTGCTGACTCCCCATGGGAGACCTCGATTTGGGGCATGTGGGGATGTGGGGTGGCTTGGGAAAGAGGGCTGGGGGGGGTAGGAGGAGGGAGGAGGGGAGATCTGTGGATGGTATGTGGAGTGAGTAGAAAATTTCTTAATAAAGGAAAAAAAAGATCATATAGGCCATAAAAACAAGTAGAAAAAAAAAAAGAAAGAAGAACTGCTAAACTTTGAAAATTTGAACCGTGAGATTCATCCCCTTGAGACAGGGCTCCAGAGTGGTTCCCTCTGTGAGGGGTGTTGATGGGCTACTCCTTAGACAGGGTCTTTTTATATAATGATAGTATTTTGAGGAAATAATTGGTCTAGTTTCTTCTATAGAGACTCACCAATTGACCCAGAGTGGAACAGGTTTGAAAAGGTTAGAATCAAGCTGTTTTAACTTGTTAGTCACTGTACAAGCCAGCATACTAGATAAGTAAGCAGTCTATTTAGATCTGAGGCACATGCTGGTCTTAAAAAAAATTTAATTTAGTTAAATGTTACATCTCTATCTATCTATCTATCTATCTATCTATCTATCATCTATCTATCTATCTATCTATCTATCTATCTATCTATCTATCTATTATCTATCTGTGTTTATGTATGTGTGTGTGTGTGCGCGCGCGCGCGCGCACGCGCGTGCATGCCTGAGTACCACTGCACGTGTGCACAGATCAGATGAAAACTTGTGAGAGATGGCTCTCTGTCTACTATGTGGTTCCTGGGAGTTGAACTCAGATTGTTAGGTTTGGTGGCAAGCACCTTTTACCTCTGAGCCATCTTGTTGGCCCTAGTTTTGTTTTTTTGAAACGGGATCATGCCAGGTTGTCCAGACTGGTGTTGAGATTGTGGGCTCTTCCGATCCTCCTGGCTCAGCCTCCCACAGAGCTGGAACTACAGGTGGGCACCACCACACCCAGTGAGAACACATTATGATAGCAAGTGCATATTTCCTGTCAAGGACGAACTTGGAGTCAGGGCGTTAATTTAATGGTCCTTCAGGTCTAGGAAGGTCAAACACTGAAAGCGTGTCGTATGCATTTCTAGGCAGACCCACTAATAAAACATCCACAACAGTTCAGCAGACTCTTGCCCTGGACAGTGTAGGGTGAACAGAGATTGACAGGCTTTCTCTGTGCATGAGCCAATATCATTTCTCAGCTACTGGGGATTTGTCACTACTGTATACACATTCTGCCTATTCTAGACTGTTCTCAGACAGCACATATATCACACTATACAGTTCTTTGCAGAAGGATAATAGTTTAGAAAACCCACCAGCATTCTTTGCACAGGTTAAGCAAGGTTTTCTAAATGGGGAGGGTTGCTGAGGTGACTGTCAGCTGGGGACACGACCGAGTCAACATGGGATAAAGTCATTGACGTGGTTAATTGACCACTTCAGTCTTTGCAAAGGATGTGAAAAAGCACAAGTGGACGGGCCAGCTGTGGACAAGCTGGAAAGCAATTACAGAGTCAGGGGCACAGGGAATGGAAATTGGAGGCTGCAAGGAGCTTGGTCCTAAATAAGTCATCTGCGTCATATGTTACATTTTATAGAGAAAATAATCTTTGCTTATGGACTCTGTTCTGCATGCAGTCTTCATATACACACACAGCACACATACACACCACACACACTACACACATACACACACACCACACACACCATGTATATACATATATACCACACACCACACCACACACACACACACACACACACACACACTATGCATATACATATATACCACACACCACACACACACACACACACACACATATACACACACACATACCACACACACATACATACACACACAGCACACACACCGCACACCACACACACATAGGAAGGAGCTAACAAGTCAGCTAAGATCAAAGAACTAGTGAACGCAGCAACTGAGAATAGGGTTTAACACTTTCAGCTTCATAACCAGAATTATTCCATCTGCATGGCACCATTTCTTTGTAATAGTTAAAACACATTTGTTTAGAAGTCAACATAGGGGTCAAGATTGCTCCATCAGCCTGGTCATCAGGAGACCTGAAAGAGTCTGGGAGTGTAGAAAAACAAGAAAACACATCCATGTGTCTTGAAGCCACCTGAAAGGAGCCACAGGGAGTCTGCCGAGCAGAAAGTCTAGATGAGGCAGGGTCTTCATGAAGGCAGCATTTCCAAAGGTGATAGAAGGGCCTTGAGGGATGGATGGAGGCTGAGGATGCTTGGCCCCCCAGTAACAGGCATGGGTGACTGAGAACAACATAATTCCTATTGGAAAATGAGCAGACAATTTTGATTTAAACATTTAAAACTTGGTACACAAAAACATTAAATTGTACATATTTATAGGGTACCAAGTGATGTTTTAATAAATGAATATATTATATGATGTTTAATTCATGTTATACATGTCTATCTCCTAAATATCATTTGTGATAAAAAAAATCCGAAATACTTCTTCAAAAAGATTTCCTTTATTAATAGAATACTGACAGCTGCCGTTTGGGTTGTTATTTCCCACTAGAACATGAAGGCTTTGAGAGTTTTAAAATCTTTTATCTTTTGAAAAAGTAGTGTGTGTTCATGATGTATGTTTGTGTAAATCTGTGTCTTGGCATGCTGCATGTGGAGGTGAGAGAGCGACTCTGTGGAATTTTTTCTCTTCTTCCACCTTCCTGGGGGTCCTGGGGATTGAACTCGGGTCCCCAGGCTTGCACAGCACTTTACCCACTGAGTTACCTCGCCAGCTCGAATTTTGGTATTTATGTCTGTTTTGAAATAGTATTGAGACTGATTTCGAAGTGTCCGGTGGTCAGAATGCCACTTCATTGGGTGGGGCTGGGTGTGTGTCAGGACTGTGTTTGGGTGGCATTAGGGCATGCCCAAAGCCATGGGACTGTGTTTGTTATTTCTGTCTTTGTCATGAGATTTACTCTCTCTCTCTCTCTCTCTCTCTCTCTCTCTCTCTCTCTCTCTTAAAGATTGCATTTATTTATTTACTCATTTATTTACTTGTGCATGTATATGTGTGTGTGCACGCTGCGGCACACGTGTGGAGACCCCAGGCTGGCTTGTAGCAATCAGTCCCCTCCTACTAGGTGGGTCCTGGGAGTTGAACTCAGTTTGTCAGGTTTGGTAGCAAACACTTCTACCTGCTGAGCCCTCTCGTCTGCACACTCTCAAGGAGATTCTTGCAGATGTCCATCACCAACGTGCCCTTTCCGGGCTTCTCAGGCTTGCCCCACCCACCGAATGTTTGGGTGTCGGATCATTTATCACCAGACCGGTTGGTTTCTGTTTTCTTGGTCGCTTCATCCTGTGACTTCCTGACCTTATTTTTAACCTGGTTTCTAGGTTCCTTTCTGTTTATCTTGGGCTCCGGATTCCTCTCTGTATAATGTCACCACGATGTGACCATCCAAGGTGGACAAGCTGAGCTGATGGGCTTCATCCCTTTCCCTCCTTTGTCTTACTTTTCTTATCTTCCTCTTCCTCTCTATTAATAAATGCTTGAGTCATTTGAAACTATGCGACAGGCATTTCCTCAGCAGGAGGTAGATCCTAGAACAAAAGCTTAAAAACATCGAAGATGAAATAGCGTGGCCTGAGCCGGGGCTGTCTACGTGCGGCCTCTGTGTTCTCTATATTTGCATATCATTTGTTATCACCTTCGTATTTTAAATCTATTAATTTACCTTGCTTGAAATAATTTTTGTATGGGTAGAAGTTATATTAATGCTGAAAGGCTGAAACAATTAACAGATTACATTGAAATACCTCACTCTATTCCCAATGGAAGGGCTGGCTGAGAGTTGAACTTTATATTCAGTGTGTTAAGACCACTTGTAGTCTCTTAGGAAGATCATTGTATTTAATAAAAATTTGTCTCTTTCTTTCCCTGGCCCAGGTGTTGCCATGGGGACAATATAACATAAGCTCTCTCTCTTTTCGTACCTTGCGTTTCTTTAAATATTTGGAGACAGTTCCTTTTGTGTCTTTTTTCCTCTGGACCACCACTCTGGCTCCCCTTGCTGCCTGTGATGGGAGCCTGGCACGTGATGGGGGGCTGTGGACATTCATCTTAGCCTTTCTCGTCATGGACCCCATCCTCCCACTGAACTTGGTGTTTGAATCCTGGCTTATACTCATGTCTTCCTCCCTTCCCCCCTTTCTTCCCTCTTCTCCTCTTCTTTCTCATCCTGTATTTTTTGTTTTGAAATATTAGAACATCTGAAAAGTAATACAATGGATAGACAGCTTGATAAAAATAATTAGGAGAAAACATTCTGGCCAATTTCTGTGAAGTCCTCCTGTAATCCCAGGGTTGGGGAGACAGAGGCAGGAAGACCTGGAGTTCAAGGCTGGCCTAGACTATATAGTGAGAATTTGCCCCCTTCGTTCCCCAAAAGTGAATATTCTACTCATCATGTCCAATCTGCCGCCCAGAGTATCCATGAAAGTGACCTAACAAGTTTCTAAGCTTATTTAAGCCACCATGTGAATTTTTTCCATGCCCCTTCCCCAGTTCGATCGCATACTTTTCAAGACTGAATATTGTGGACGACAATGTCATGTCACAATCTCAAAATGTTGGGTACATTTCCCAGATAGAATTAGAATACACCTACCCCACCTTGGGTTTCTGGTGCCTCCCCTCCTTTCCGTGTCCTGTACCAGCACCTGTGAATGTCCTGAAATATGATTTGTTTCTCCCGTCCTTGCACTTAGCTTAAGTGAAATTATACTATTTCCCGTTTTTTCTTCTTGTTTGATAGGCTTTGTGTTGCTCTTTGTATAGAGCTTCAGTTCATGCTTATTTTACAGTGTTCCATTTTATAAATGTATCAGTGTGCCCATTCTCCTGTTGACCAGCTCCCTTTTTAAAGCACAATTCTGAGTCTGGACAGTGATCTTCAGTTGACTTCTGACCATTCTAGAAACAGTGAGATTTTGCTTTCTCAGTCTAGACATTATTTTTTCTCTTTTAAAAAATATTTAAAATTTATTTATGTGTGCATGTCTATTCTCTCTCTCTACATATATATATATATATATATATATATATGTATGTACACACACACACACACACACATACATCCTTTGGAGCTGAAGTAACAGGTAGGTGTGAACCTTCCAGTGTGGGTGTTGGGAACTGAACTCTGGTCCTCGGCAAGAGCAGTGCTCACTCTAAACCAATGGGACCTAAGATTGTACTGATTTTGGAATTGCATCATACTGTTAACTCAACTCTTGTTCCCATGTCTGTGGCACCTCTGGACTCTGCAGGGGCCAGTCCTCACAATCAGCTAGAGCGACCCTGCCATGACCTGAGCTCTGACAATCTCTAGTCCCTGTGCTTCAAGTACCTGTGTTCATCCTTGACTTTCTGCCCAGCTCTAGCCCTCACTCACTACGGTCATTCTTGGAGACCAGGGGCCTCGTTGTCCATCTTACTACCCTGGAGGAGGGCACTTGGTTTTGTTGTTGAGGAAGTATAAAAGAATGCTTTTCTGCGGAGAGCATTTTCTTGTGTGTTTTAATAGACCACTGATGAGTATGGATGTGTCATCAGTATTCTGGGGTGTCCCTGGGTACTTGTGTTTGTCTGACATTCTAGCACTCTTACTGTATTATGTGAAAAACTTTTGTGTTGTCTTACCCAACTTGAAACTTGTTCCTAACAGAGAAGAAAGAGGATGACCACTTCCTGCCCTCTGCACTCTTCCTTCAGTCCCTTCTGCCTTCTCAGCGTGATTTGCTTTTAGGGGAAGTGATTCAGTCACTTAACTCTTTGCTTAAGTGACTTAGCCCCATTAACTTTTATTAATGCCCACTTGAGAAGGTAGTGATGAGACACGCTCTCTAGTTCATGTAGCCGACTGCTGGGTGTACTGTAAGTGTAGTATTAGTTCAGCGTGCCGGCACTCTGTGGAGCTGTAGAAATCAGCTCATTGAGAGCTGTGCATCAGCTCCCTGCAGCTGCTGAGAGGAACCATCTAAAGCTCCTTGCTTAAAGCACACCCTCTTGTCTTGCAGTTATGGAGACTATGGAGGCCAGAGGCCAGTGTCTCTAGGCAGAGGAAAGTGTCAACAGGCACTGTTTGCTCCAGAGGCTCACCTGGAGCTGTGGTGCCTTGTCTTTCTCAGTTCTGACAACTGTCAGCATTTTCTGGCTTGTGAATGTTACTGCTGCAGCTCTGCTCTGGGTGCACGGTGCCATCCCCTCTTGGTCTAGTTCAGACTCCCTCCACTTTCTTATCAGGACAAATGATGGTATTCAGGCCTCAATAGGATGATAGGGGTAGTATCCCCAACTCATGTAAGTCAACCCACAGCTTAGCGCTGTGTGTGGGTACTTCATGTGCTAAGTCCCTTTGCCATGGAAGATGATGTTGGTAGGTGGCAGGGATTAGGATCTGGAATACTGGGGGACCATTACTTGGCCAATATAGGCTGCCAACTCAGTGTGACACAGAGTGAGGTAATGTTCCAGACAATTCCCTGAAGGAATTGTTGGTGAACCCAGCCGTGAATGTGAGCCAGTGGTTACCTTGGAAGAGAGTCCTGGACAAGATTCCGAGTAGGAATTAGTCAAGACCGACAGAGTGACAGTTGCCAAGAAACACACACATGTCAAGGAACAGTGTGATTACCAGTGTGAAGTTTATCGATCCCTTTTCTCATCTGATATACCATCGAATTTGTTCCCCCCCCCTTTGAAGCTCAAAATGATTTTATCTGGAAATGCATATTTAAATTCTAGAACACCAAGGACATTTTGAACGAGAGTGTCTGTCTTCCCTCCAATATGGCAGCTCCTCCCTTTCTTTGTCTCCACCAGCCTTAGATGGCATTATGGGAGTGCAGATACTGTCTGGAGGTGGCCCACTGACATGGCTTGCTTAGTCCCCCAAGTTCTGAACTTCAGAGTCAGCAAGAAAGTTGAGATGTGGCTCTGTGGTACCATGGATAACACACTGGACTTCTGGTGACAAGGAAACTGAAGAGAGAGGGAACTGACAGTGTTCAGCACACAGCGTCACTTTGTATGCTCTGTATCACACCGATGTGTAGTGACGATAAGTCAAATAGAATCACTCTCTAAAAGGTTTCGGTATATCTAAAAACCGTGGATGGAAGCTGTGATTACAAAATGATGTTCTGGTATTAAAAAAATGGAAAAGTATTCTTCAGGTTCACAAAAGTTAAATTTCATACACACATATAGTGTTATTCTAGATAAATACCATGCAATTCCAGTGGAAGGAGTTCTTCCCTTTGCCTCTTCGAGCTTACTAGAACTCACTCACAGTTTCCATTGTTGACTTTTGACTCGGTCACCACATACTCCAACTTCAGGAGCAACTTTGTGAAGAGGCGGTCTGTCAAGACGCCTGTGGCCAGCAGCCCCCATCACCACCAGATGGCAGCCAAGCCCAGCCAGGGACCAGGAAGCCTGTTCCTCTGCAGAAGGCTCGATCTCAGACATCCCTGAATCCTCATCAGTGTTGAAGATAACGCCTGCAGCAGACACCCTAACTCCACATGAACCCAGTCTTAGGCTTTCGGTTAGTGGGCACACTAAGATAAACTGCAGTTCCTTATGTGGATTGTCCAAGTGCAGGGCCTTCCACAGACCATGCTTGTTTCTGCCCTTTCTTTCTTTCTTTCCTTCTTTCTTTCTTTCTTTCTTTCTTTCTTTCTTTCTTTCTTTCTTTCTTTCTTTCTTT